>JAYJLV010081920.1:0-14194 GCA_036873485.1 Torymus texanus
GTGTGTGTGTGTGTGTGTGTGTGTGTGTGTGTGTGTGTGTGTGTGTGTGTGTGTGTGTGTACATATATATATATATACGTATACATATATACCAGCCTTTGCGCTCATTGTGCGCGCGAGTGGGGCTATTATATTCTTTTTTTTTTCGTTCGCGTTGTGTGTGCAAGCACGCGCGAGAAACGAGAAAGCGAGAGTAATTAACAATCGAGCGCCGGCAAAAGTGACGGACGTGTCGCTTATCGCTTTTGCTTCCAGGGGCCTCCCCGCATGACGCGGTTTCAGCTACATTTTACGCTCGCGCGCGTGTATACGGGGGGCTTATTTATTGTGTTATATGAAAATGTATTGATGAATATGTAAAATTCCGGATGACTGCTTGGATAACGAGTCATTAACTTGCTTTTGCATGACCTGTTTTCCAGAATTACATATTTTTCATGATGTGTGTGTGTGCATGTGTATGTATATTTGTATATTTTTAATAATTAAATAATCCAATCTTAACGCTAATTATCTTTCCCGGTAACACATTGAAAAGATGAACAATTTTTCAATTAACAGTATAAAGAACGATCAAACAAATGTTTTTATATTCATCGTGCTGTGCTATAATTAAAATATATTTACATGAATATATAAAGAGATTTTTAAATTAATTTATTTCATTGCACCGACATTGTTATGATATATACAATAATTAGTGTAAACATATTTATTTAGGTTACCGTCAAATGAAAGGAAAATAAATCATGAAGAGCGTTAAAAAACAGACGTGCAATTACTATGGATCGAGCGCCTACACTAGAGGGTCGGAGGAAACCGTAAACTACGTTTCTCTGTTCAGCAAGGCGCCAACAAAACCGTAACACCAGTCGTAAAAAAAACGCAAAAAAAAGAGCGGTAAAATGTTTCGATGAATTTGCACGTCTCAGACGAGCCGTATGCGCGCCGACTAAGAAAAAAAAACAGCTCACGAAGGGGAGAGTGTGCTGCAGTTCTCGAATAAGTCGAACGTGCTTCGCGTAACAACTGTGTAATTCTTGGAATTTTTCTCGTGGCTCATACATATATAGCCGACGTATACGAATCGAGATATAACTTAATGCCTGATTACGTAGACTTATATACCTTCGATATATATTATACTTAATTTTTCTTCATCAAGACAAGGAAATAAGTTGGAAAGTCAAGTCACTCTGAAAAATCGCCACGATTTCGGCGATAGGAGCTGCGGGTTAAAAGAAAATGCACAACTGCGATGTATTTTATTCAGCACAAAACCTTCATTACTCGGAGACCTACGGAAAAAAGGACCGGAAAGAATCAATCTTTCGATCGACCGAAATTTGTTATCGATAAGCATCTCTTCGCCTGATCGGACGGATGACGGCGTGCAAAAAAAAACTCGGCGACGATTTCGTGGAGATCGACTTTTCCCTCCCACCTATATATATAAATACACGTCGTCGGTTATTCGGCAAATGATCATCCCCGACATTTCATCTGGCAAAAGCCAGCATCGTATCGGCAAACAAGGTAATACAGACGCAAACAGCTACACACGTACATGCGTATATAATGTAGGGGGGATGACTAGGCGCCTAGTCACACGTGGGAATAAACATTTTTCCCTGGGCAGCGTATATACGCACAGTGTTTAAGATCGTGGGGGGATGATAAGCAGAGCCGTGGGACTGTTCTTCTTGATTTTCCATATCTAAGGGCCATTTATCCAAAGGCGTAACGCGCCGCAATTTGATTCGCATCCTATACTCTTCGGCTCCCCCTTCAAATCGCGCGAGCAGGGGAGGGGGGAGAGTAGAGTGAAGGCTTAATGCCTCCTCGTTAAGATAAGGAGATGATATAGAAGGAGGGGGGGGGGCGACGTCAACGTGGAGGGAGAGAGAAAGTTTCGTCGCGCGCGAGCCCCTGACCTTCCACGCTCCTGTGTGTGTGTGTGTGTGTCGCGCCGAAAACTTTGCGGTCGTGCTTCTTTTCCTCGTTGTCGTAGCCTCTCTATATAGGTATACACACACACGCGAGGAAAGATAGCAAGTTCTTTCGACAGGAGAAATTAAGTCGCGTTTAGCTGGAACTGCACGCGCTTGTCTCGATAGTTTGCCGAGTTGTTGGCCGACGCGCGAGATTGCTTGGGACGCGGACGATTTATCAACCGGGCCCTTCTCGGCTTCTTTACACTCGTCGCTTTCGACTATACTACTGCACAGCTGTCCCCTTTTTTCTGCTATTGATTTTTCATCTCACGGATAGATTATAGAATATCGATGGGAATGAGGATTGATTGTTGGTTGTTTTAATGGTTGAGTGGTAGTATACTTATATAAACGTTAATACATTGTTTTATCTTGTAGTTCGGGAATGACTTTGTCGAGTAGAGTGTATAATACTTGAGGTAACTGATAATATCGACGCGCAGCACTTAAGGCTATTATGTGTTATCTCTCTCACCATTATATACGCGGGTTATAAGATGTATGTATAAGACGTGGGCTGCATAAATTTGACTATCTTGTCTCTCTTGCGCGTATTAATATATTTCTTTATTCCTATACACGCATATAATGTCATAATTTCTCTACATGAATTCCTTTTACAATTAATAACCTACTGCGGCAAAGCATATACTATATTTTATCAAGGAATAACAATTTTATCTATCGATATAAAAAAATCTCTTATTTCTATTTCATGGTTTATACATGAACGTGTCAGAAAAAATATTTAATTCAATTTCCCGCATAAATATTAATTTCTGAGATGAAATTAGCTTACGCGCTATGTATAACGTGTACGTATACAGTTTACATCAACGAGTAAGCTCGTAATCCATAGCAAACAGGTGCATAACTGGCCCCATCAGCTAAGATTCGACAAATCCGTTTAATAAAGCCGCACATTGGCCAGATGCAATGCATAACGGTTCGGTTCGTGCAATACTATCAACACACCGGGAACTTGACCCAAAAGCGCCAAGAGCGTACTAATGGTTCTGGCGAATTCAAAATACGCCATGCGAGTTCTACAACGTCTATATACATATATCCCTTCATACACATTGATTGCTGTCGCTTCGAGATGGTATATACACGCTACAGCTTTATCGGTAGGTCAAGACGCAAGCAGACGAGCTTTTACTTTAACCGCACCGTCTTATTTTATATATATATATATATATATATATACACACACACACACACACACACGTTCGCGCGTGGAGCTTCTTGCTCTCAGTGCGCGCGAGAAAGTCTTATACGGGGTGACACACCGTCGGCGGAAGCGGCAGCAGCAGCAGAGCTTCGAAGCTTTACGGCTTTCAGCTTTTTTCGCGCACCACCGCGGCTTTACGATGCGGCTGCTCCGCGAGAGATCGATGCGCGCGATGCATAATAATTTTACGCGCGCCGCGTTTTCGAGAGCGCATACCCCCTGCTGAGATGTTCGTTTCCTTTTTTTTCACTTTTTACGAGGGAATAATTGCCCGAGGGAGAGAGAGAGAAGGAGAGAAGAGGCGTCGAACGTCGCGGAGAGAGAGAGGAAGCCTGCGAGACTCGTAAAGTAGAGACTGAAGGGTCTCGAAGGGTTCAGTGTTCTGTTAAAGGTTTTAATGGCTTATGTAAGTTGAAGAGCAATTAAGTATGTATTGCTCTGATAAATATTTAACGTAGCTTGGAATGGATTAGGAAATTCAATTTTAGTGGATTAATCTGTACTTGTAATTTATTATTGAAAAATGAATGTATTAGTGGATATTTGGAAAAATTGAACGACGCGTTTGTAAATTTCTATAAGTAATTACTATAATACTTCAATCAATATTCCGGATATATATAAAAGGCATGCAGCTGTATTTCTTCGAAACGAATTCCAGTCGAGTCGATATAAAAGAAAAAAAAACGCTCCATTTCCAATACGTCGCTCTGCAATATAAGAAAGGAAAGCGCAGTCGCGAGGGCACGTGCAGTATTATAGTTGCGTAAAATATTCCAGATTAATAAAATAGTGCGAGCGCCGACTGTCTGTTAGGAAGGTAAAAAAAAGAATCGATTCTTTTTTTCTCTCCTTCTTCTCTACCCCGACGGCACTTTTTTCTCGTGCGACCATGGTTCAAGCAAAAAGGCTTTGCGGACCAGCGCTCGTCGTCGTCGTCGTCGTCATCGTCCCTTATTGAAGTCGTGAAAAAGCAATCGACTTCGTTCCCTCGCTCCAACCGAAACTTCAATCGACGCGCTCTCGCTCGAGAAGAGAGAGAGAAAGAGAGAGAGAGAGAGAGAGAGAGAGAGAGAGAGAGAGAGAGGCGACAATCGGCATACTCGCTCTCCTCACGTCGGCGTATTAGTCCGATACAATTTCAACAGGGGAGGATGTACTACAACTCGCTCTAGCCTCGCGCTCGGAAAAATAACCTGCAGCGAGCACAGGAGAAGAGCGAGAGCTAGAGAGAGAAATGCAGACTCTATACGCAATCGATTAAACGTCGCTCGACTGCGGTACGGTACCTGTACATATACGTATATATGTCCGTATATATAACGGGGTGTCCACAAACGTTTGCCCGGTACTTTGTCACGCGATTTTGTGGATCGGTAAAAATGACCGACACATACTCGACAATCTGTCTTGGTGCTGGACGCTCGAGTTGAAAAAGTCACCTTCTGTTATGTCTTGCCTATAGGCCATTCTTTTTTTACTGCCCTTACCAATAATACAATGAAGTATCATATAAGTGCTACTACTTTTATCTACGTACGGAAAATGTTATAATTTTAATGTTGAATAATGACCAGTATTTAGCCACCAAATTTCGCTATACTATAAAATTACAAAGTAGCATAGTAAAGAGAAACGATAGCCTATACTGATCGTATATATAGGAGCAAAGGCCCGCACCTCGAGCAGCAAGCCATCTCGCTCGTACTCGTCGTTGCGTTGCCTCACGGAGAAGGTATAGATATATAAGGAACGACGCGACAAAGTGTCGAGCGAACGTTTTCGGACACCCCGTACGTGCTTTGCCGCTGGAATAAGTTAAATAATCTCGGGCTAGCCGCCACGTTATACGTATATATAGACGCACACATACGGCAACTGTCGAAGCTGCACGTCGACTACCAGTAGCTGCGGCGCTGCAGCGTACAGAGTGAGGGGAGTGGAGGGAGAAGAGGGAGTAGGGAGGGAGGGAGGGTGAACGCGCGGGGCTAAGCGCTCTCTGCAGAGAAGCGGACGGTACGATCAAATATAGCGAAATGAGTGTTTGCTCGCTCGAGAGAGAAATATCCAGTGGACCGGGCGCGCGGGCAGAGCAGTAGCAGCAGCCCGTCAGCCGAGATTGTGCGCGCTATCGAGGCGTCCCGTATATATACATGTATATATATATATACACATACACCTCGGCTCGTTCGTTTTCTCTTTCGCTTTAGCGAACGCGCGTACAGCTTCATCCCCTCCTCTGCTTCTCCACATCCTCCTCCACCACTGCCGCTGCCGTGCATTTTTATTTCGCCGATCTTTGCCGGCGATTTCACGTGTGTGCGGGGAGAGATTTCCGCGAGAGAGGACGCGCACGCGCACTCTGTATTAAGTAAACTCGCGTTATGCAGCACGAGTAAATATTCATGAGCGCGAAAGAGAGAGAGTGAGAGAGAGAGAGAGAGGCAGAGAGTGGGCTGTATTTAGATTCTTATATATTGAATATGCCGAGCGAAATTTCGACGGCTAAATTGACCGGATTTGTCTTGTGAGAACATCAAGCACAGACATTTTCGTATGCTTTTTATATTTTATCAAGATTTACATTGCAATTGACAGCCTGTATATTGTTGCCATATGAAAATCTGTAGAAATGTAATGTCAATGATGTGACATACTGCCTGTATTTTATGATTGACGGGTGAAAAATTTTTCTGCGAATATAGTGAAAAAGTAGTTTCTAATTTATATCAATTTTAAGCCAGTATAAAGAAGTCGTGATATATGGGGACGCGAAGAAGTTCGAATAAATCGAGCGATTTGACGTGGATTCAGTCTCTCTCTGCTGGCGATATGAAAAAGGATTCTTTACGGCGCATATTGAAGTATCTAAAGCCCTCTAGATTTACAGAGATGGCAGTACCACTTTTTCTTTTGAAAATAGAGGCAAACTTCTTTATAATTGTGAGTTATGAGTGAAAGGTATTTAAAATTCTATGGATATTACATTTATAGAGTACGAGAATATTTGTAAATGTATGGAGATTGATAAATAGCATTCTGACTTTCACAATAATTAGCAAAGCATTTATGTTTTTTAGATGTATAAATTAGAACATTCATATAAAAAAAACTTCCCTTTTCTAACACGTTTTAAATCCCTCTACAGTATCATATCGGAACTTGAACAATTTATTATCCTACCCTACAGGAAAAAAAAAGATCAGCATCAACACTAAAATCCAGTAAAGAAAGATTTAGCTATAATAGGGGGCCAGGATACGACTGCAGATCGCAGTTTAAAAAATCGCTCAATTTACTTCCGTGCCCCTTCGTAATGCTTTTTTAGTTAATACGGCAAGCGCGACGTCGGCGCGACGGTGGCTACCCCCGGTAACCGCACTCGCCCGGTGAGAGCATATACGTGTATTTCTTTTCCAGTCAGTAAATCCGTTTGCACACGATATTTGCGCGCGTGCGAGCGGCCGGAACGACTATAGTACGCCCCGGCCCTTCCTCCGGTGGCTTAAGCTTAATTGTCGCGCGGGTTACGGTTTTCCCGCGGGGCTCCAAAATAGCCGGGGCGGCTTTCGCCGAATCGAGAGTATGTGTGTGTATGTGTATGTCGTCCGGGCCGAAACGAATCGCGAGAGAGTCGACGCCGAAAAGGTAGTTTTCGACCATTTCGCAGTATACGCGCGCGGGTACTCTGTCCATTATACGTACCTTTTGTACATATATGTATGTGTTACGTTTCATTGTCCCTCTGATTCTCGTGCAAATGTGTATAAAACTGCGTTGTATTATTGCAGGTTAAAGGGCTCGGGCAGTTTCTTTAATTTGCGCAATGTGGGAGATTTTTAACGCTACGCCCCTTCAATTTTGTGCTCCTCGCGAGCGAGAAAGACTAATTTTCGTTTAAAATACGAGATAGACGACACTGTGCGCCCGTGTGCGCGCGCGCGTGTATGTGTGTAGGCGAGTGTTGGAATCGCTGAGGCGCTCGGGTATAGGAGTGCGCGCTGGAACGGGACATTTAAATTTTAATGGAGATGATGATTGAGTGTTTGCAATCAGCTCTCGAGACGCGAGATGTTAACGAGGCTCATATACATAGAAATGCATGCGCGAATTGTAAATTGAGCTAAGAGCGCGCGAAAGACAAGTAAATTATTGCCGAGGCGTGCGATAATGCAACAAAAATTTAATTGAAATTCGTCGAGGGCGTTCCTATATAATGTCTGATAATTAAGGCAGCGATATGTAAATGCAAAAAGTATAGTTGATCGTGTGTAATTCAATCGTTACTATTTTGTATATCCGCTGCGAAAATTATTACTTTAGTACGTGACGGTTTTGCTGACTAGTAAATAGAATCAGATAGTCGGCTAATAGATGGCAATCGAGATATCTATTTGGAAAAATGCAGAGTTCTAACCAATGCATACACACCTGTTAGAATTTCGTCTTTTTTTATTTACATCTGTTATCACCAGCCATTAGTTAACGTGTTTAAAAAATTTTAACTTTATAGTCGATAATATTTAAATGTCAGAATCGATTCGAACATTGCAGATGTAGATTTTAATTCAAATGAAATGGTTGGATATGATTTATAAGCCATACAATTTACTTATTGGCCATGTGACTGCCGTAAAGTTTGATAGGATTTTGGTTTTATTTAGGGTATAAAATTTTAAATTCCATCAACTTTTCCGATGGAAAAATCCACGGAACGTGCAGCTGATTTTTAAGTTACCAGGTATAACGATTTACAAGGGGTTTTCACAGCTTAAAACAAAACTGGAAGTCAAAAAGGTACTCAGCACCAAAAAAAGATTATCCTATATTAACAGTTACAATTTCGAATCCATATAGGGAAGCATGGTAAAAATCGCACGGCGCATTTGGAATTTCAAACGAGCCATTAGGGACGCTTAACTAAATCGATTACCCCAACGCGAAGCGATCGCCATAATCCGGCAGCTGTGGCCCCCCCATATACGCGAAAAATGTAGTTTTCAAAAAATCGAAACGGTAGCCTGGGTGAACACCGGAAATGCGAGCTGAAAAGTTTTCCACCGCTTGCTTGGTCGGTTGCGCACGAGCATAATGCAGCCAACAAAAAAGTAGCGCATAATGGAGCGGGCGCCTTCTCGAGTAAAATTTCAACTCAAAATCCAAGCCACGTATAGAAACAAAGAGAGAGAAGGAGAGCCCAGAGAAAACCCTTCTTCCGCGTCAAAAGCTGAAAAGCAGGCTCTCTTCTCCACGCGACTCGCGGGAACGAAGACGGCCTCGCGAGAGGTACGATCACGTCCGCAGAGAGAACCTGAAAGAAAAAGAGGGAAACATATACGAAGGAAGAGACAACGCCGCCGCTGAAGGTGAGGAGGAAAAAAGTATATATATGTATGTCGGCATGCGGAGAGAAAGTTTTTTTCGTATGCCGGCAGATCGAATAGCGGTTTCACACCTGCCTCGTTCGATCTCCTCCACTGGCTTTTATATACGTGTATACACCGCAGCACCACATACGCAGGAGAATTAAATCAGCCGAAGGGTCGCCGCCGCGTAGCAAGCCACGATCAACTTGGTGATGCGCCATCGAGAGCGAAAGGGACGAGGCTGTATATATAAACCCGGAGAGGAAGAGAGAGAGAGAGTGAGGTAGAAAAAACACACGGGGACCAAGTTCGGGTTTTTCCACGTTCGGATACTTCCTTTTGTGCTGCATTGCCGCGCGGTATTTTTCTTTTTACCCCTCCCCGCCTCTTTGACCCATCCTCAACGTAGTTTGTTGTTTTTTTTTTATACCTACTTTTCCTCAAAGTTGATTATTTCGGCTGGGTGGCTGAGAAGAATGGGCGCACGGGCCATTTGCGGAAGTTAATGAATTTTGATGGCGCAGTTGCGCGTGCCGCGGCACTTTTGAATCTAAGCGGATAAATGTTTTATCTTTTTTTTTTGGTGCGCTGCGCTTTTAATCAACAGATCACAGTCTCGGGAAAAAGTTAATTAAGCAAGATCGATGCATCCACGTTATGCGCTCGCTGCAGCTGCAGCAAAGTGTATAGTAGAGGCGCCATTGCCCCGAGGTTTTCTTATGCGCGAGAGAAGCAAAGTTCATTGAAAGAAGAAGAAACAAAGTTTATAGCGCGTAGAGTGATAAGTTTTAAATCAAGAGTAATAAATGGCAAAAGTTTGGGTTATAGTTACATTTGGCTGTAACAGCGTTATAGTTGCGACGAAAAAAGAAAAGAAATGCGCTGTTAAAATCAAATCAGTTAATTATAATAAAACGTTGAAACTATATGTTTTTGTCTTCTATATTTTTCTAGAGAGGTATTCAAACTTTTGTGTTTAAAAATGCTAAGATTGAATGTCGTCGTAATTAGAGTTCGGAGACTTTCTTTGATTGATACATAAAAGAGAGACGTATGCAGATGGGTCGGCATACGGAAAGGGTAAAGAGGCACTTTAACATCTGTTACAAGTGTCTTCTCGCGTTTCCAAATAGAAGAAAAAATTTCGTTGAAAAAAAGGCAAACTAAAGTGTTGATGTAAAAAGCAACAGCTACACGGTTTTATGATTCTTTTTCGTCTCTCTCTCTCTCTCTCTCTACGCGAGCGCGAGCCACAAGACGATTTTAAATCACCACTGTTGCTTTCTTTCTTTCTCTCTTTCCTTCTCCCAATGTTACAAATAACCTATCGCGTCCTACAAATCACCTCCTTCTCGGTCTCTCGTCTCGCACGCGCGCAATATATAATCCCCGTATAAGAAAAGAAAAACACACACACACACACACGCGCGCGCGCGTGCATACACAAAGAAGTTAAAAATCTCGAAATACCTATATAGATCGCACACGGATCAAGGTATCAGGTATATATCCCAGTGTGGCGTAAGAAAAAAAAAGAAAAGGAACGAGCGCACGGCAAAGAAAACGAGAAGAGAGGTGGAGCTCTACTACTACAACGCGCAGCCGCAAGATTTCGGGTAAAAAAAGGCGAAGAAGAGGAAACAGCTGCCGCAGAGCCGCATAGACCGCGATTCGGCGCGCAGATAGAGCGGTTAGCGGTTCGGCGCTCGCGCTGAGGAGATGAGTATCTCTGAAAATAGGACCTCGCGCGAGCGCATTGTACGCGCCACCATCCAAGTCCCTCTATTTATACGCGCGGCGTCGAAGGCGGTCTTCTCTCTCTTTCCTTTCTCTCTCTCTCTCTTCCCTACTGCTACTGCTTCCCTAATACGATTTCTGTACCGTGCGCGACCACGATTCGCGTCTTTTTCTTTCCCCAACATAGAGAGAGAGAGAGAGAGAGAGAGCTCTACTACTACACGAGCGACGTTGGAATTTCGTTCTCTTCTCTCGCGCAAATGCCAATCAGACAACTGCTCCGCCCCCCGTGCACGGTGTATCCGGAGGGAGAGGCAGCGCGTGTACTTCCGCCAATTTTTTTTTTTCCTCTTTTTCTCGCTCTTCTTTTTCTTCTTCTGTACTTCTTCCTGCGCGCACAAGCGAGCTTCTTTTTCTGTATACTCTTCTTTGGGGGGCGAAAAAGTTGCGGCGGAAGTGCGAGAGGCGCGCGGGTCCGCGTGTCTTTAGAAAAAGTGCCTGGCGCGGCTTATTGTACGCGCCCGCCCATTCGTGGTTTTCCTGCGGTTTTCCCTAATCTTTTGTGCGTAATGCAAGGGTGGGAGTGAAGGGACGAGGACGGAGGAAAATATTAAATTAAAATTTCGTGAATGTGGCGCGGATTTTCCTGTCGAGAGTGAGAGAGGATGAGTCTGTCGGTTCTTTTTTACGCGTGAGGATCTCTCCCCCCTGCTGCTGTAGCAGCCGCCTCGAGCCATTTATTAACTCAATTATGCGGGATGAGGCTGAAAGGATGCGCGCTGATTCGGGGTTTTTCATTGTGATAAGTAGTTTCGGCTGTAGCACCGTCACCGCAATGATATTGTAATTTTTCAATCTGACTTGAAAGGGAACCTTCGTCTTCTTTGCCGAGATAAAAAGTCTTCTTCCTCGAGATTTCTTTAACATTTTTATTATTATTATTATTATTATTATTATATATGATTGGACTTTTCAGCCTAACGAAAATAATCCAATAATATTAATTAACTTTATACGCGCTCGAAAGACAAATATTTACCGCAGTATTTTGTGCGCTTTTGGGGACATCATGAATACATTCAACTGCGTTTATTTGTTTATCTTTTACTGCTATACGCTCTCTGTTCTTCAGGTCAAATATCGTAAACACAACGTTAAATATCCACGATAGAATGGGAGAAAAATAAAGCCATCAAAAAAGCGCCAGGGACAGCGCCGGTGTGGCAGTATAACGCAGCGATTCGGAAAATAAACTTGTTTTAAAATCAATATGTCTTCGAGTTTTTTCACTCACCAGCTTGTGCGCAGGCTGCTATTTTCAATCGTATATATCCCGAAGAAAGCGCGAGCGCAGCCTGTGACGCGACACTTTTATTTCCGAGCGAGGCTTGCGTGGAAAAGCTCGCGCACGCCGGAAGCAGTCTATTAATTCGTGTAGCACGCCAACGCACACGCGGTTTTCTTTTTATATTTATGGAATATTTTTATCAACTCGGACACTTTTACACAAGCATCAGTCGCCTTGAATTTCGAGTTTGGAAATGCGTTCGATCTACGCGTCCTCCTCTAATTGAAAGCAAACATTGTTAATCAGGCAGAGGTCGAAAGGAAAAATCGTGCGTATGCCTCGTAAATAACGAGATCAATTGATCTTCCTTCCAGATTATTACATGCGGACGGACCACGCGTGCGCACCTCTCCTCCCCTGCGGTGTATTTCCCTAGACGTCTGGGTAAACGATAAAGGAAATAAAAACAGTCACACGCGAAAAGCCTGGCGTGGCAGCGTCATAACTCAGATGAGGATTAGCGATTAGCACAGAGCGCGCAAGCCAACGCGAGATAATCTTTGCCACACGAACTCGCGAAAAACTTCCGCGTGGTGTGGCTTTTCGTTTTCACTCGAGGATGATAGTCTTTTTTCCTCCGCTTTTCCCGCAATCGCGGCTGTTTGAATAAAGAAGAGCCACGAGTGTGTATGTATGTCGTTATAGTAGTATAACGTGAGTAAGCGTGTATAAATATATATTCAACCGTGGTATAGATGAGGAAAACTCGTCGGCTTTCAATTTGGTAGAGCTCGCTCGAAACAAAACTATCGGCCGAGTGGGTAATGAAGGGAAGGAAATTGCGCCGAAGGGCGAGATAGTCCCGGAGAAATGTATAAGGAGATGAGATGGGCCGATAAGATTCGTTAATGAGTCAGAAGATACTGGGAGCGCGTTTCTTTAAGGACGTTAGCTCTTCATTAAGAAAACTAGGTATAGCCTAACAGTTACACACTCAGCGAAGTGTAAGTTTAGGATGTTTTTTTTGGAAATGTCTCAATTTTGAAAACAGTTTATGTTTCCGTTTCTTTGAAATGTTTCTTTTCCCCAATTAGACAGATATTTCTAAGCATCACGACGTCAATATTTTTGGTTGACTTAACTTTTACAAAGCTTTACGATTTAGAAAAGAGCAATGAGAAATAGACGCAAACTTACATGAAAACTTTATTGAATTCTTCTTCGGCAACGGTAAGAATAAAATATTTCCTTCCAGCTAATCTACACGTACTAAGAAGTTCATTAAAAATTTAACAAGTCCGCACTTTCAATTAAAGTCGATATCGCTGGAAACTGAAAACTCGAGATTTCTCAGGTTGTAGTAATTATAAACTTTAAAAGTTATCACACAGTACGCTATGCGTTTACTACGCGTTGCACAAAATTCACGCTCTCGGGCCATTGTTGTAATAATACGCGGCGAATTATGCGGAAAAGTCCCTACATGAAAAATTCACGACGCACCAGGAGCTCTACTCCCTTTCATATATATATCCAATAAATACGAGCGCGATGTTGATTTACAGCTATATGCATTATTCACATTATAATAAACCGCTTTATCACCTCAATTAAAAGATAATTAAGTTACACGCTGGCTCTACATCCCGCGTTGTTATATATGTGTGCGTGTACAAAACCGCGCGAGGGGCTATAGTTTTATCTATAGCTTTCCCCCCATGAATAAGGCAAGGTGTGCACATGAGAGCGCACTTGCGCAAGAGGAAAGAGAAAGAGAAAGAGAAAGAGTAGGAAGGAGAGAGAGAGAGAGAGAGAAACGTATAAAAAGTTAGCAGGTTGTCTCTCCCCAGGCGCTCTCGGCTTGGAAAAAAGGAAAATCTCGCCACGCAAAAGCGACAATTCGCGCGGCGGCTCTCTCCGAAACTCGTGCAGCAGGGAACACACAGCATATATACACATATATACGGTAGTGGTGCTCGCGACAGAGAGCGAGAGCGAGCGAGAGAGAGAGAGAGAGAGAGAGAGGAGATATATAGAACGAGGTCTCGCGCGGCCGCCTATGAATTATGCGTACAGTGGGAATAACATGGTAATTACAGCGCCATCTGCATGGCTATGCGTACCTAATTTATCATTATTATTAATGCATAACACGGCCGCTCGCGCGCTCTCATCTTTGTAATTGCAAATGAACGAAGCGGAGCGCGAAAAAGGTCGCCGCGAATAGCCGTAGAGGGGCAGAAAGAGAAGGAATGAGAGAGAGCGAGAGCGATTTGGAAAATCCGCGCGCGCGAAATTAACGCCGGCGTTTATGCCGGCAATGCGAGAATTCCTCTCCTCCCCCGTTGCAGCTCTCGGCGACACTTCAAAGTGTGCGAGGACCAGCGCGACGATGCGCTTGCACGTGACAGCGCGACGCCACTGCCGCGAGTGGCTTTCGAGTCTTCTCCCTCTCTCTTGGTTCTCTTCGCTCTCGCGCATTCGTTAATTAAGGCATCGCCGATATGCACTCGACGTGCCGATCCTCTCGTCTACACGGCCATTCTCTCTTTTTTCCCTCTTCCCAGTATATATA
>JAYJLV010081931.1:0-14192 GCA_036873485.1 Torymus texanus
AGAGAGAGAGAAAGAGAGAGAGCGATAGAGAGAGAGAAAGAGAGAGAGCGATAGAGAGAGAGAAAGAGAGAGAGCGATAGAGAGAGAGAAAGAGAGAGAGCGAGAGAGAGAGAGAAAAAGAGAGAGAGCGAGAGAGAGCGAGAGAGAGAGAGAAAGAGAGAGAGCGAGAGAGAGCGAGAGAGAGAGAGAAAGAGAGAGAAAGAGAGAGAGCGTGAGAGAGAGCGATAGAGAGAGAGAAAGAGAGAGAGCGAGAGAGAGAGCGCGAGAGAGAGAAAGAGAGAGAGAGAGAGCGATAGAGAGAGAGAGATAAAGAGAGAGAGCGAGAGAGAGAGAGAGAAAGAGAGAGAAAGAGAGAGAGAGAGAGAGAGAGAGAGAGGGAGAGGGACAGAGAAGACATCGTTGATTATAAATACGGTACGTAAATACAGCCACACAACAGTTGGAATTCAACACAAACCGGAATATCTACACCTTTTCTTCCTGAACGTGCGCTGTATACTTTCTTGCGTGCAAGCTCTATGTTTCTTTTAAAATCTTTCTTTCACGAACTACTAGTTGTGATTCATTTTACCTAACTGTATTAGAATTTAATATTGAATATATCATAATGCCTACGATGTATTATTTATAACGCTTGGTGATAGCAACAGGGTTTGAACAGCCTTTAAATTAGTTTATGAACTGATATAATGGAAAATAACTTGAACATAAATACATTTTAGATTATACCATGATAAATTAATTCACTTTATCGTAGTACAAAAATAATTATAAAATAGTAACTTATAAATTCTCTTTTGATTGATTTCAACTATTCTAAGAAATTACTTTCGTTTAGTGGACAATTTTTCGCCTCTCTTTCTCGTTACTTTTCAACTTGCCACATTTTTGTCAATTTTAGCAAATTTAAATACCAACCATGTATTGGATCACTGTAACTAAGAGAATTTCATTCGAAACCTAACAATGCATTTTTTATGCCTGCGATTTGTGTATTTTTCGATACTCAACGTTTATCCGAGGTGCACGTCCCTGACACAAAATACTTCCACCCACCCGTAGAAAGTAGGGAGTTGCCAAAATTGAAAGGCAACGAATTTTCCCTTGCACTCTTATGCACATGTGCTCGAGAGCGAGTTTATATAAACGCGTAAAAATAAGCCACGCGAGTATGAGGAGTACGTGCCTCGGTAATGGAGAAAAACTACTGTCACTACGCGAGCCGGGTTATATTCCTCCTTTTCTGCTTTCACATGTTGAGGAAGAATTCGTTGTAGTAAACATATGAGTAAAACGGGTGCAAAAGTCGGAAATATTATATTTTGCATATTTTATATTTAGCGTATGAAACTTTTTATAAATTTCATTCCTTTGTTTACTCTAGAGTACAATAATTTATCTATATTATTGAAACTATTAGACATTTGAGAAAAAACCTTACATTTACTTTAAATTGTATGTAATAATAAGTTACTCATAAAGGGGAATCTTTTTATGTTTTTATATAACGAACAGTCTAAATAGTGCATGATTCGACGTACATATGATTTTAAGTTTATTTTAATTTGTACCAAAATATTAAAATAATAATATTTGTCAGTTTCTAAAAAAATAATACACATTGTTAAAATAATAAAGACAAATAACTAATATACAGTAGGTATTATTTTGGAATAGCGAAATCTTTGATGCAAAATACAAATACATTTAATCGTCCGAGTCGTTCTCTCAATTGCATTACCAACTATCAAACAGCATAAACACTTGGAACATCGTTATTCTGTATGACGTCCGGATAGCCAACAGCACTGAATATATGGTAACAACTACTTTGACTAGGATATTACTTTCTAATTAATTTGTCCAAATATTATATAATTCAATTCGTTTTTCAGTGTTTTTTCAGTTTCCTTTTATTATTAAAAATTGTATTTGTACTTTTACGCTTAGTAGATTTCTTAAGAATAATGTTATGTGTGAGGAGGATTTAGATATGCTCGGCCTATTCAGGTTGTAAATTAAAACAGCTGCATTAAAGTATCAAACAGGATTATACCTTACTTAAACTACAATATTCATTATCCCGAGAACGCGAGGGAAAGAAAGAGGCGGGAAGAGAGCAAGGAGAGAGAGAGAGAGAGGAAAAGAGGAAAAGAGTAAGAGAGAGAGAAAGGATCCTACTTAGATATTCGCAACGCGGTATATAGTACTAAGGTTATCAGTCGTGGAAGGGTAGCATCTGCTTGGATGGTGATCGATTGTCGTTGACTCTTTATTGCACTGCCTAGTCTGTTGGTGTAATCTTTATAGCTTCGATTTTTTTTACTATCTCGTTCTGGTCTTGGTGTCCTTAGTAACGCCTTCCCACTCTTCCGGATTATCCCAAACCGAAGTTGTGTCTTCATAATATATGAGCTCTATAGATGATATGGTAAATCAATGCGCACGTCACAGATTGCTCTTTTTCTTTGACCGAACTGTTGTGTGGCTAGCCGATCTTGTGAATGTGATTGTGAATTCTCGAAGCCGATGTTCAGCTGCCGAAGTAGTCCGAAAGAGAAGAGAGAGAGAGAGAGAGAGAGAGAGAGAGCTCGAAACGCGTATCTCGTAACTTTGTCATCTGGTGAAGTACGGGTTCACGAATCGCATCCGAGGGGGAAAAAGGTAACTATTTTTTACAATGATTAGTGGCAAATTTCAAGAAAATAAATATAAATGTTTTTGATCGACTGTGTGTAAACTTCATACATCGATTTTTTACTTCACGCACGAACTTCACGCACAATCGATCAAACAACATTGTATGCAACTTGGGCGTGTACTTCACGCAGTTGTTGCATAAAGTACTATTATTCGTTGATAAATCTTAATCATTTTGAAGTATTTTGTGCGGCATGATTTTATCAAAAATAAACTATTTAAAAAAACAATTATAATGATAAAGTTTTTAATAGAAATGCAAATGCGCTAACTTTGCTTTTATTTTTTGACACACTTATTCGTTTGTAACCAGAACGAATATTTACTATTTTTTAAGTCTTTCTGTACAAAGATACTAAAAGTATAATTAGAAGATAATAGAAATATCATGTAGGGAGCTATTTAGAAATAGATAAACATACCTACGTTTCAGTAGTAATATGTGTGCGATGCACTAATATAGAATATATAATTAGATGGAAATAATTACCAATTGTGTGTAGATATCTAGTAGTAGTTAGTATTCGTGAATGTATGTTGTTCTCATTTCTATCTGCAGCACAGAAAATAGTGCTAGTTTTATGAAGAGTAGATACAGTATCCACTAAAATTCTTTGTTATTTCTATAGTTACCTATTAGTATTATTGTGTAATATACTATTACAAATAATGTGGATTGAAATATCTCCAAAAACAAGTTTTCGAATTTTACGATTAGTGGGATCAAGCTTAGGGATTTGGCCAGTAAAAAAATCGGATGGGTTATGTTTTCTGATAAGAGATTACTTGTTTTGGTTTTCATTGGCGAACTACATTATTATAATGGTGCCTCTATTTTACGGTTTATACATTAGTAGAAAAAACATCATTGCAGTTTCCTATTCATGGATGGAAGTAAGTGGCTACATAGAAGCTATGGCTATTCTAGTCTTCAGTAAATATCAACTGCCTCGTTTAAAGGTTTGTTAAGTTCATTAATACTACTTGAGTCACAATTAAAACTACAATTTGGATTATTATAAATACAGGAGTTAATTGCTCGAACTGAAGATCGATTAGATATTCCGAAAGTGACAACTGTAAGACAGTATGCTACTTTTTACGCAGAATTGTACATTGGAATATTATTTTGTTACGTATTGGCTGTACTCATCTATCAAAAAATAGATAGACCTAAACACCAAAATCAAACGATACTTATGTCAGCCACTTATCCTTTCAGCATTAATTCAACAGTGATCAGGATATTTGTTTACTTTAATCAAATTTATACCCTAGCATATTCATCAATCATACCTAATTTTGATGGTATTGCTGTGTTTTTAATCTTCACTCTTACTGATCGACTAAAGCTTTTGGAACGACGCTTTAAAAAGGCAACAAATTACACAGAATTGATACATTGTATTCAAGAACACCATGATATTTTACGGTAAGTTAGGAAATATTAAAAATAAATTCTTAGTTATCATAAGTGTGTATATATATGTCGCTTTTATTAATTAATTATTTGAAACAGTTTCATAAAGGAAACAAACTACATTGTGAGATTCATTGTATTGAAAACAGTTTTATCATTTATGTCATGTACTATAGGATCAGGATTACAGATTTTAAATGTGAGTAATTAAAAATATTGAATGACTAACGTACGTAATACAAATAACAATGTTAACAATTTTAATTAAATATACAAGTAGAATACAGACTTTTTGCACTTTATACATCAAGTTGGTATAATATCTTTGGTCTACGCAAGACTCTATTTGTGTGCTGAAAGTGCTGAAAATATGACGTCAGCTGTAAGATTTATCAATTAAAAAGCATACATCAATTGTTTAAATAAAATTAATGAAAACTTGACACTTTTAAGGGTGATGATATTGCACGTGCAATTTATTTTACTCCTTGGTATACTGTAAGTCCTATAATTTGTAGGGCCAAATCCATAGTAATTGAAAGCTGCAAAAAATTACCTGTCATATATGTCAACGGATTTATGTCAGAGCTGAATAGAAAATATTTGGGAATTGTAAGTATAAAAGTACATACATTATAATAATGTGCATTATAATTACACTGGTGGAAATGGATTTTATTTCTTACTCATATTTACCACTCTAGAAATTGATATAAACTAAATATCTTCTAATCGCTAGTGAGACAATTTTTCCAGCCTTTTCTGTTACTTTTCATCACTTTTTAAACTAAAAAATATAATGAACTGCGCAAAAGTTTGATTTGACGAATTGATGATCAACGTTAAAAATAGTAAAATTTTTATACATTGGCAGTGGAAAATTGCAATGCGCCACTAGCGATCACTTCGAGAACTAAAAAAGATGACCGTTGGTAGTATACATTTAAGTCTTTACGTATGAAAAACAGAAATTTTTTTGCCTTTGAACACATAAAAATTCATTTAGTTCAATTGTACTCGATATTAAGCAACAATTTTATACTTAAATAATGTTCTCTATAATACTTTAATGCTAGTTAAAGTAGATGTGAGTATTTCTGGATTATGTGATTTTAGTCCTGTTCTATAGAAAAAAAACTACTTTATCATTACTACTTGACTATTATACAACTCTGTTTCTACTTTTTGTTTTCTTGCATGAAACAAAATTTTCTACCAAAAATAACTAATTTTTATGGTAATGTTTCACTGTTACTATAAGAAATAGTAATGATTACTATAAAACTTTTGCTCATGGAATTTCTCAGTTAGAAACATTTCTACTAGAGTAAATTTCTCTTAATAACTACATCTAATTATATTTTTCAGATACTGTATGCAACGGTCTCATACTTAATGACTCTGAAGACAATAGTAGGAAGTAAATATTAACTGAATTATATACAAATAACGAAATTCATAAAATTATCGGAAGATAGAAAATCAATTATTTTGCAATGGCCATCGACATATTTCGACTGTATTCGATCGAAAATAATTCAATATTCTTTGTACACAATAGCGTGATATATACATTTGTAATTATCATCAATTATTAATAATGTAGTTATAAATTAAATTATATTTTATCTAAAAGCTACTCAAAATTCGTTATTTTACCATATTTCTTCCTATGTTACTATTTCATAGTGATTAAAGACTGATCTTGTAGTTAGATTTTTCGTTGTAATTAATATACTTGATGCAGACAGGGTAATATAGCAATCGTATCAAATTTTATTTGATATTTTCTGAGTCTTAACTATGCTATTGTCGATAAAAACTATAAACTATTAAACTTTTTTTGTATTTCTACAACTTACAAGTGTTTTTTCTCTCTCAAATAGCGTATGTTTTAACTGTAAAAATTTGTAGAATCTAAGCTGACTAAGATTTTCAAATTTGATAATTAATATAACCTACTGAGATTATAGACCGGCTCTTTCGGGGGTAGCGGAACTGCACCATGACCGATCGCCGAACTTAAGCCGTGCTGGACAAAGTTACTACTTGGATCGGTGACTACGGGAAATCTATACAACTTCGACGATTGTTTGGGTGATTTTTCGTTCTTAATAAATTGTTAATTAAGTGATTTGAATATGTTTTCAGTGTTTAAGCCTATAGTTAATAATATGGTTAACACCGGGTGATGAAGCGAATACCGCAAATCCACAGTTTCTCGTTTGTGTCTGAAATCCATACTAATAAACGTATGGATGTCGAAAGCGAGTATATAAAAAGATACTGGGCCAAAAATATGCTGCGGGTGGATAAACTACAAATACATAAACACATACAACCTATAGTGTCACTGAATTGAAATTTAGTAATCGAGTATTAAATAACCATTTTTGAAATGATAACTTCTTATGGGACGGTGAATGAGTGAACATGCCGCTACATGGGCTTTAGACCAGTCAAATTTTCAGTCGAAAAATTCAGTCACCTATCCCCTCTTCAGCGCCTCATCAGTAGCGCGCAGCGGTGGGGCTGCCCGAATTATGACGCGAGCCAATGAACGCGCGCGATACACTTCTTGTCTCTCTCTCTCGCTCTCTTGAGATCGAGATGTCGAGGGAGAGAGCGCTCGCTGTATTTGTTGCGTTGCTGCTTATGAGCCTTCTATAATCGCAGTGCTAATTCGATCCGTTTCTCCAATACTAAAGTCTCTTAGTATATAGAGTCAAAATGTACGAGCTTGATATAAATATTACATTACATTGATATCTTACACTATGCGCACAGCTATATTCTCGCTTTTAAGCCTGTTAGAGCTCAGCTGTTTGATTTACGGCTGCGTCAGCTTAGTTTGAGGTGCGCGCGCATGTATAGATATGCAGTCTGTGCACAGACGTTTGTGCATGCTGTTGCAAGCTTACCAGGAGAGTGTCAAGAATCCGGATTCGGCTCAAATTTTGGAGTATGCGTTTGAATGTAGAAACATGAAGAAATCTGTAATATTAAATCTTAACGTGTAAAAAATCTCAAGTTTTGGATATTTTTAACTTTATTTTGAAAAAAATCTTGGAAAAAGACTGTTTTTAAAACGGTAACCATTTCATTATAGCAAGCCTTAAATATAAGTTTAAAAGGGGAAGTAAAACTAAAGAAAACGAGCTTTTATTTGTTTTCTTTAGATTTAAAAAATATTGAGTCTTTCTAAAGTTATGAAATTTTAAATTTAAACAACGAAAATGAACCAAATATGCATGAAATCGAACAGTAAATTTAAATGTTTAACGACGCACTTTCTTTGCTTAATTTTAAAATTTCCTAACTTAAGAAAGAATCAATATTTTTGAAATCTGAAAAAGGAAATAAAAGCTCGTTTTCTCTAGTTTTATTTTTCATTATTGAACTTATATTTAAGACTTTCTAAGATTAAATTTTTACGGTTTCAAAAACAGGTTTTTCCAAGATTTTTTCAAAATAAAGCTAAACATATCTAAAATTTGTGGTTATATAAGCGGTAGGATCTAATATCAGAGATTTCTTCATGTTTCTACATCCATAAACATATCCTAAAATTTGAGCCGAATCCGTGATCCGGATCCCTGACACTCTTCTGGTAAGTTACTTCTAAGCCTGCAAGCGCATGCACAATGTAATGTAATATTATATCAATCTTGTACATTTTGACTATAACAGACTTTATAGTATTGGAGAAACGTATCCTGGTCAGTCTCTAAATGCCGACGAAACAACACGATAACTGATGCGCACGTACAGGACACGCGCGATGTACTTCTCCTTTCATTCTTTTATTATGTTTAATACATCATTTAATTTCTAACCTTTTTACAAATAATACCTCTATTCTATTTATACTTTATAAATAGTTTCAACGGATATTACTTGAACTGATGTTAATTGAAGTTATCACTTCTGCCGGGCGTCCCGAGACGCACACGGTTTTAATTCTTTTTGCTAATGTAAAAGCACCAATCGTCGGCTATCTAATTAAGTTCTCGGTCCCTTTTTCTTTCATAATTCGCTATTCAAAATAATTAATATCTATTTTAACTCAATAGATATATATTTAGATAATGTTATTTTAATGTAACTGTTGCAATAAAAATAACCGATTATTTTGGTATATCTGACAACTGGTATCACCATCTTATTTCTTAAAGTGTATATGATGAAATATTAGAACTAGACTTGGAATACAATTACATTTTTACATTTTTACAGAACTATCAGGGTAAGAAAGATATTTCATTTAAAAAAGACGAAAGGTTAGTCTACTTTCAAATCATCATTTCAAGGTTTAACAAGCACGTAAATATGAAAGGAAAAAGTCGATACTCTTTTTTTCTCTCGGAACGCCCACTGGTCCCTTCATTCTTCACTGCGAAGCGCATTTATACGGTGAAAGCTCACCGCGGCAGCGAAGCCAACTGCATAATGTAGGCAGCACAACGGCTGGCCGCAATTTCCTCCCCTTCCACGTGCTCTCGAACTTTAATTATCAAATAGACAGAGAGGCGAAGTGGCGCTTTATTATGCCCCCAGCTTTTACATAATTCCGCAAGGACTATATCGCACGCGCGCTGACGGACTCGCCCTTCATCTATTTTTCCATCAACCTAAATATATCATAAATTTTTTATGGCTTCCAGATTATACACCGGTAATTTAAGTATTATATTGTAGCTTTAAACCACACGTTTGCTTAAATCAGTGATACATTAGTAATATCGAATGTTTTAATCCTTTCAGACTCGAGGTCGATTGGGAAGTGTACCTTAGAAAAATGTGTAAATAATATATCAACTGGTACAATATGCACTAAACAAAGTCGCGTAATATTCTCTATATTTGATTCAGACCTGGCAGGGTTAAGACGTTCTTTTCAGTTTCACATATTCTTTGTTTGTAATACATCTCTGTTTATAACTCAAACTTGTTGCAGCTTACTAGAAATATTAATTTTTTCATGCAATAATTAACTGTATTTACTATTTTTATCTATCTATGCAATTTATATCAAGTAGAGAATTGATGTTTTATGAAAGAATCTAGATAAATGAATTTTATAAATTACAGTATAATTATAATGCTTATTAGAAAATATATTATTCAGTACGATGAGTAAAACTATTTATTGATTCCTTGACCTAGAATGAACTACTAACTAATACTGTATTAGTAATCAATGTATATTATCACGCGGTCGTTCCTAAGGCTCTTTCTATACTTGCCTTCGGAGCGCTCCCGCGCTCCTTGATCATCATACCATAATACGAATTCTAATGTGCAATTAATATTTAATTAGTTAAACATAATCATCCCGTTACATAAAAAGATTGCAGTCAATGATACAATATATAGTTACAAAGACTTTCCGAGTTTTTAGTTAAAACATAACTAAAACCAAACAATAGTTTATATGAAGAAATTAATGTTCACGAATATGTGTGCAATTTTGCATAAAATTTCTCCTGACTCGGTAGTAAAACCAACGAAAACAAATTTCAATCACATCTCTGCAATAAATTTGTTTATTCTATAGGTAAATCTATAGCTTAATATCCCATGTTAAATTTTTATAAGAAGAATTCTTCTATAAGATGCGAGATGAAATCTGTGACGAGATCGTTTTCCTTGCTCGAAATCTTTTTCGTATACAGTATGATTAATAAAAAAAAAATTTATTGTGCCTCCAATTTTCTTTTGCGTTATTTTTACGATCGAGTTAGTGAATAATTTTTATAGAATTTCACATCATATATGTACAATGTACACATATTTTCCAATAATGATGTGTACACTTGTCTACTTACACTGTTCTCTATGAAGGGCTGGGTATCGAGCCCACCTTGTGAAAACAAGCTTTGATGACATAATTAGAAGAAAATAACTGTCTATAGAGTATATTAAGAAATGGAAGATTACTTGTCTTTCCAAATGTTTTATTGTCCAAGGTACTGTGATAATTATATAGTAACACGGTGAATGTCTCTTAGTCAACATGATTGCTTTAAGTACAGAGGTCTCTAATTTATAGTATTATTTAAAAAGTATCTATTATTTGTTTTAAAGTATGAATATGGTTGTTCTAAAAAATGTTCAAAACAATATGTGCTTATATACCACCAGATACAAGTTATCGCGGTTTACGTTTTGTCGGTATGAGTTTAGGATTTTGGCCGCTAAAAAAATCCAGTGAAAAATGGTTTCTTAAACTAGATTATTGGTTTTGGTTTCCCATACTAAATTATGTTTTGATAATGATGCCATTATGCTATGGTTTTTACTTGAACTGGAACAACATTGTTGCATTATCATATTCGTGGTTGGAAGTTACTGGTTACATAGAAGCTATTGCAGTTCTCATATTTAGTAAATATAAAAGACCTCGTTTACAGGTGTGTAAAACTTGTTTCACTTATTTGATTAAATTATATCATAAAGTAGTATTATATTGATTCATATAAATTCAGGCATTGTTAACTACGACTGAAGAGCAATTAGATATTTCAAAAGTACCGATTGTAATGCAATATGCTAATTTTTATGCAAAATTATATATAAGTATGCTATCATGTTATACATTGGTCATAATGATATACTTGATATTAGATAAGCCTAAAACTGAATATGAAACTTTCCTCATGTCAGCTATTTATCCGTTTGACATTGATTCTAAAATAACCAAGATATTGCTTTACTTTAATCAAATTTTCACTCTTTCGTATGCATCGATAATACCTAATTTTGATGGGATCGCTGTATTTTTAATTTTTACTCTTACTGATCAATTGAGACTTCTGGAGTATAATTTGAAAAGGGTTAAGTATTATACAGAATTGGTATATTGTATTCAAGAACATCAAAATATTTTATGGTGAGAAGGATATAACGTTATAATAATAATTAGACTGGCAAATATATTATCAATATAGTTACTATTTGAAATATCTTAAATTTTTTAAACCTTTTTAATTACAGTTTACTAGAAGAGACAAATGATGTTGTACGATTTATAGTACTGAAAACGGTTTTATCATTCATGTCCTGCGCGATCGCATCAGGACTACAAATTTTGAATGTAAGTTAAAAAATTCACAAGCTAAACTATGTTTAATGTATATACATTATTAACAATAATTATCTAATTAGAATACAGCGCTTTCACAGTGTATACACCAAATCAGTATAATGACATTGGTCTACGTAAGACTCTATTTATGCTCTGAAAGTGCAGAACACATGCAATTAGCTGTAAGTATCACACTATCGTAAATCATAAATAAATTTTCAAAAAAATAAGTAAAGGTTAAATAATTTATAAGGCAACTGACTTGGCGCACAGTATTTATGCTACTACTTGGTACGATGAAACTCCTGAAGTTATAACAATGAAGTTAATAATAATGCAAAGATGTCAGAAGCCACCCGTAATAACTGTCAATGGATTTATGTCGGAGCTTAATAGACGATATTTAGGAACAGTAAGTAGAAATACGATAGATATAATTAGGAAATCTTTAATAAATAATGTCATTAAGTTATTAGTGATAATAAATTTAAAATATTTGATTTCATAGATACTCTATGCAACGTTTTCATATTTAATGACTTTGAGGACAATAGTGGGAAGCAAATACTAATTAAAACATTAAATGATTAAAAGATTGATATGTGAAATGATTACTTCTTTGTTTTCAATCAGACGTATAATACATCTTTATGTTAGATATCGATAATAAATTCGTGTATTATAAATTATTGTTACAACATAAGCTTCAATGAAAGTACGCAAGCATTCAGATAGATTGTGGTAAATAAAGTGGTTCCAGGTATTCTTATCTGTTACACTTAATATTGCAATAATTAAAATAATGAAGCAACTTTTGAGTCTAGTTCAATTTAGATCAGTAAGCAAAAATTAAAGCTCACATCTTTTCAAGAGCATTAGGTACGTCTTTTAGCGTCTTTACGAAACGAGGCTAATAACAGTTTAAGTGCAACAAGTAATTACATATACGACACCGTCAGACCATAGTAAAACTCTATTGCCATTCTTCTTGTCCACAAAAATGGTTAATAAACCGCAACGATCTTGGATGACACTAGCTCACTCTGATACTTCAAAGAGTTCATTCGCAATCGATACCAGCCATTAGAACATCATCCGTCGACAATTTCGCGCAGCTGCTCGAGAAAAAAAAGGAAGCGTCGTCTCTCAAAGAAAGATAGAGAGGAGTAAAGCGAACCAGCTGGTAAATCACGTCGGCGAAGGACAAACTCGAGTTCTTTCTCTCTCTTGCAATACTCACCGGGTCTTGGCACCATGCCAATGTCGAAGGTGTCGGGGCCGCGACGCAGCTCGCCTAGCAGAGCTGTCATGTTCACCTCGTTGTCGCACAGCTCGCGCAGGAAAACGACAACCCTCCGGTTCTCCGGTGGCAGGCCCGCCGCCGACGCCTCGGGAATGAGGCGGGATGATAGGGGAAGAGGTGAAGGTGAGCTCGTGGAGGTGGTGCCGGCGCTGGGCTTCTGGGCGAGGGGGCAGCGTAGCAGCCCGGCAAGGGCGACGATCAGGAGCCACCACCAGCGCTGGTGCGACCAGCACCGGGCCATGGGCCCTGCCTGCGCCTCTCACCACCGTGTTTCTTCTGTAATCCAAACAAGGTTACAAAATTAACAAGACCTTCCGGTTATTTCATAGTTTAACTCTGGTGTAAAATTTGTAAAAAATTTTATTGACTCTTCAAATATGTAGTTTAAAGTTGTAGTATAAAGTCTTTTCAGCGAATTCGGGACATGAAAAACTTCCGTATGCTCTTAGATTTCGTCATAGAATTTTAATAAATATGTACTTTTGTTATATATTTAGACGTTGTCAATTGTGTTCAATAAGATATATAGTTTTTATCATAAATAATTTTAATTTTATATTTTGCATAAACTTCAAAACTTTATTAATTGGCGACTTCAAAGTTTTATTTTACAAAGCAGAATTTTGAAATATTGAAATAAGAAATTATTTATTGTAATTTTGTAACCCTAAAATATAAATTTTTATTACTTCTACGTTGGAATCATTCCCACATAAAAAAAACCGCTGTAAATTCATTGGCCCGTGGCTTCCTCGAATTTAATTTGCTGATTCCTTTAATTAATTATAATGATTGAAAACTCGCTGTAAGACTGTGGGAAGAAACGATCATAAAGGCTGCAATGTCGAGAAAAGTCAATTGACAATTGCAGTAATTTTTTAATAATATAAATTACTATAAAAGAATTTTCTCAAAAAATTGACCGTTTAGTTACAATAGTTATTAAAAAAACTTAAAAAAACGCTTTCTTAATAAAAAAAAAGAACCGCGATAAGAAGAAAATTTTTTTTAGAAAATATAAGTATTTTAATTCTCTTTCGAATGCTAGCCATCCGAGTAAAATATCGCCTCTGCTATTCATTCGTCAGGTTTCTATATTGTTAGTATATCTATATATTAGTAGTTATAGTTTTTTTAGTCAGAGACGTTTAGCAAGAGCCTTAAAATATCTCGATCCTATCATTAAAAAAAAGCAAAAAGGAATTTTGAGAAAATCGAAAATTCGAAATAAAACAAAAACGCATCGGCCCAATCAAAAACGGATTTTTGACCCGCAATCACATTAAAAACAAGAAAACAAAAAAATCGAGTCCTGTCCGGTTACAATCGACCGAGTAGAATCTGAGATCCAGGCGAATGACACACACATACATCCGTACAGACACTTTTCAAAAACCATGTATTTTGATTCCTAACACCTCAGCAAACAATTATAACATGTTTTTACAACAACTCAAAAAACTAATATCACAAAGCTTCCTCTGGGAGGAAGCAAAACATATTATAATACCAATTATAATGATTTGTTGTAAAACTGTATTTTTGAAGAATGTTCTTTGAATTAATTTACTGATAATAATAGTAAAATAATAAAGTTAACAACACATAAAAAACCGCTGCCAATACATTGGCACTTAGCTTCCTCAAACTTTATATATTATTCCATTATTATTTTGTCAGAA
>JAYJLV010081952.1:0-14189 GCA_036873485.1 Torymus texanus
TGGCCTTGACCTCTGGCTGGCGCCAGTGGTTGGGGTCATGTTTGTTGTGACGGCCCATAGCGCGGGGTATACTACTTCCATCCCTTTCAAGAATGATAATTATACTCGAGCTTGGAAGTTGTTGGATAAGTACTACGAGAAAAAGAGTAGCTTGGTCAACGCTCATTTAACGGATTTCTTCGCCGTTATAACTATAAAAACTGAAACGTCTTCTGAATAAAAGAGTATCATTAAGGAGACATTCTCCTGTTTCGAAACTCTAACCTCATTAGGCGGCACTGTCGATGGTTGGGATGATTTGGCACTTTTGGAGTCTAATACTCGCAAGGCGTGGGAAAAATTTCTCGGAAAGGCCAATCAGCCCCCCACTTGTGAATAATTGAAGGAATTTGTGGATACCCACTTCATTACTCTGGAAGCTATTGAGGATGGTCAAAGGTCTATAGTAGTCAGTGCTTCGAAGACTGAAAGCGTCTACGGTAAGTCAGGAAAGAGAAGTGGTTCTTCTTCGGTTCACTCCTTCCAAGCTTCGTCTAGTTTAAATACTAACAGTGCAACGTCACCATGTCTAAATTGTAAATAACTACATTACATTGCTGCTTGCAATATACTCAAACTAAAATCGCCCCAACAGCGTGGGAACTTCGTGGTTAAGGAAAGGTTATGCTTTAATTGTATGGGTAAACGTTCCGTTAAAAAATGCCGTTCCGAACGAAGTTGTTTGAATTGCAAAGGCAATCATCACATCTTGTTGTATATTTACTCAAATCAAAGTAGTTCTGCTCGTGATCAGGTTCAAAACCCTTTCGAGAGGTCCCCTGAGGCTCCTAATTATGTGGTCGTTGAAAAACCACCTCCGATTCCTGCTAGCCCTCATTTGACGAAAATTTCACCTTCACCGTTTAGACAGGTTCTTGCAGCTACTGCTCGTATTTATATAGAGGCTCTTAATGGCATAAAAGTTCTCGCAGGGGCTCTAGTAGATCAATGCTCCGAGGTGCCAATCATGTCCCAGTCATTATGCCAATGTTTGCAATTAAAGTTCAAGTCAGTAAATGTGCCAATTACAGGTATAGGCAGTCATGCAGCAGCGGTCTCTACGGAAACCGTGAATTTCAACATACGGCCGCGTTTCGCTTCCAACTTCACATACAAGATGGATGCACTCGTGCTTTCTAGCGTTTCTTCTTACGTGCCACGTATGACTCAAGGTTTACTGTTATTGTCTCATCTAGAGGGGTTGGAATTAGCTGACCCCAACTTTATGAATGAAGGTTGCATAGATGTTCTTCTGGATTCCTCTGTACACTAAATGATCATTGAAGGTCAGGTTATAAAAGGTAACCCAGATGAACCCACAGCCTCTCTTTCTCTTCTTGGTTGGCTCATCTCGGGAAATGTCTCAGGCGTTATTCCAAGCGCCAACTCTCATGCCTTAGCTTTGGGAATTTTAGAAGATCAGCCGTTAGCTAGACTACTTAAAAAATTTTGGTCATTAGAGGAAATACCTAATCCCAAGACCTTGACCGCAGAAGAGATTTTGTGTGAGAAATCTTTCTAAATACTTACTCTAGGAAAGAGTCAGGTCGCTACGTGGTACGGCTACCCTTCAGGAAACCCGATAACCTTATATCTTTAAATTTTTCCAATTCGTATACTACAGCGTATCGTTCTTTGCTGCGTATGGAGACAAAATTCGTCAAAAACGCAAAGCTACTTTGAGTTCATAGCAGAATTTGAAAGTTTAGGGCATATGGCTCCAATTCAGGTCATCGATCAATCAGATGTTGTAAATCGTTTCTTTCTACCCTATCACAGAGTCTGGAACCAGTCGGGCTCTAATCCCAAACACAGAACTGTATTTAACGGTTCCGCTCGAATGAGATCTCAGTTTTCCTGAATGATCTCTTACATTCAGGCCCGAACCTCTTTTCAAGTCTCATGGATTTGATTCATCGTTGGCGGGTATACTAATACGTTTCTACGGCTGACATAGAGAAAATGTATCACCTAGTACCCCTGAAGATCAAAGGTTTCAATCGATACTTTGGAGGAACACCGCCGATTCATCTATGCAGATTTATTAATTGCTATCGGTCATATACGGAATAGCTAGCTCAACTTTCACATGATCACTCTTACGATTTTCAGGTCCAACTCAAGCAAAGTGAAATTCTCGAATTGCTGCAATCAGGAGGGTTTCCCTTACGTAAATGGTCGTGTAACAGTGCTCAAAAGTTCTCAATCAGCTGAAAGGCTCATCTTCTCTCGTCATTTTAGGTCTATCATGGTGCCTCTTGAATAATTACTTTTTATTTGAGATCGATTCGCTCGTTTCTCATGAGGTAGTTACAGTTTTGTTGGCTCCTGTAGGAGTCTCCGCAAAGATTCTGCTGTAGTCTTTGTCGTTCTTAAAGGTCGGCTGGCACGACGACCTACCCATCAACGTTGCTGAATGTTGGAACACTTGGCGCAAGCAATTACAAGCTCTTGAACAAGTGAAACTCAGTTGGTGTTTGCGATAGTTCAACCGTGTTTCCAACCTACTTAATCTCGCATATATACCATAATTACGGTTGAAGCAGCTAATAGAAGTAATGAGTACATTAAAAATGTGAATAATTAAAAACTTTGCAATACAACAATGCAGCAGATAAAATAATTAAAAATCGCCTTTTGCAGTAAGATATGTAATAAAAAAATCAAACCTCGTTTTTGTTTGTGTTTATCAACGATTAACTAGCAATTAAACTTGTAAAAGAATGCTAGTTTGACATTAGATATAACTTTTGAAGTGAAAACCAGGAGCCCGGTTCTCTGAATCTGCTTAAACTCACGTTTTCTCAAAAATTTTGCCGGGGATTAATTTTATAGTACATGCTGTGAAATAGGCATAAGCGATCCTGCATGATCATTGTGTTACATCTTTTGATGTATCGTTTGTATATCAATATTATTACCAATAATGTGATACTTGTCGGTGATTTTTCTAGAATACATAAAACGATGTATATGAGATTTGCACTACGCTGCAATTTTAAACCTCGTAGTTCCATGATGAATGGGTCATTTGATTCACAAAAATGGTCTTATTCAATTGTGATAAATAAATTTTGTTAAAAGATGATTTAGATACATTGTTGAAATCATCTTTAACCTTAATTATTTACGTTATAAGAAGCATGTGGATTCTTGCGTTTGTCAGTTACAGCGAAAAATAATTCTTGGACTTCGTTGACCCCTGACGGCATGCCAATGCGTAATAAGTAAACTGAAATGAATTGTAAAAATTAATTAAGTAAATTGAATCAACAATTGTAACTATTGTAAGTGAACGAAGTAAGAAATTGCGATATTCATAAAAGAAAAGAAATAGACCAGCTCCAATTACTTAGTAAGGAAACAAAATGTAATTTATCCTGAAATTTACTTGTTGATAATTATTGGGAAAAAATCGAAAATATTAAAGTGTCGTTTTCTTACTCCTTGAGTGTATGTGTATGAGCACACATGTGCATGTGCGAGAAAGCATTCTCCTGCAGCGGTATCATAAGACTATGCTCTGCTCTGTTACACTCTAAAACAAAAGAGTATGCTTATGTGAACATCACTTCCCCTACATTTGATAAAAAGTTCTATCTGACCAATAAAACTATATTTCTTTTGTTTATTCTACAATGTTGTTGGCTTTATTCAGAGACTCCGATAACAGTATGGATCTTTGCTATTATATATATAAAGTTCAAGTACTAAAAAACTACTAAGAAAACAATAATTTATTAGTCGTGACATATTTCTCATCTAACTCTCATTGTATGTTCTCTACCAAATCCGTTCATAAGTGCAAGAAAATATACTCTAACTGCAGAGGGTTACACCATTAGATCATGGATCAGGCTCAAACTTGGGGATAATTTATACATATAGAAATATGAAGAAAACTACAATACTAGACTTAATGCTTAAAACATCTGAAGATCTAGTAATTTTCCGCTTTGTTTTTAAAAAGCGTTAAAGAAGTCTCGTTTTAAAACAGTAGCAATGTAATTTTGGAAAGTCCTAAATATCATTTAAAAAATAAAAATAGAGAAAATCAGTTTTCATTTGCTTTTTCAAGGGTTTAAAAACTTTGCTTTCTTCCAAAGTTATTAAAATTTATAATTGAGTATTAAAAATGCACTTTTTATAATACAAGGAAGATTTTAGCCTTTTTTGGCTAATTAAGCGAACCATGAATAGTCGTTATTTAAAAAGAGTCGAATAATCTTAGTAAAATATTTAGACAGTCGTGTTTTATTCTATATACAACAAATTGTTTTTCATTAATGTTTTATCTCATAATTTTTATAATGTTTAAAGTTAGAAGCCGTAGCATTGAATTCTAATAATAAAGTTTTCATTATCAGCTGTATTTAAAAATAAATAATTACACTTTTGCCAAAAATTGACCCGACAATGTATAAATATTATAAATAAAAATGCTCCAGTCAATAGTTCACAGATAAAACAAGTAATTGATCTCAAGTTTTAAGGATAAATATATAAAGTATCATACCTGAACAACTTCTGACAATAATGCAATTATTTCCAAGTAAAAGTATATCTTTCAAGTGCATACTCCGCCTAGCAACGCCCAATAGAAGATGTTCACCTGCATGAGCTCTGAGAAGTGCTACTTGATCGTCTAGCGTCAGATCACCAAAAGCCGGAATGTATTTAGCCCACTCCACTAAAATTAATAATTGTTGCTTCATACTATCACAAACGTCGTTTATATTGGCAATTTTCTTAGTAGATAAATCAATATCATCTTTAATATTGCCGCACTGTAACCCAAAATAAATAATCTAAGATTTTGAATGGTTAATACTTCATTTTATTATAGGATATGAAAAGTCGTCATCATACTTGGAGTAATTAAAAAGAAAAAATAATTTGTTGATTTCGGAGTATTACTGATACATTACGCACCGCCGTTGTTCGACAGATGCGACGCTAAAAGAAACGAGCTGTAAGCTAAGCGAAGATCTACATACTAATGATCTAGCAAAAGCGGACATCAGCTTAAAAAATTCGTAGTTGCTCATCGGCTCTCACACTTAGCGTGAAAGTCATGCACAAAAAAATAAAAAAATGTTCATCTTCGTTAAATCAATTACCTAGAGATTCTAGCTATTTCCATCTATATATCGTCGTTCCCGAATAAAAAGGAGTCAATTCGGCGGACGCTGCGAAAAGGTGTCATCTCCTGTGCTGTTTTTTTTCAGGTGATTTATGTTGGCAATACCAATCTCAAAAACCTACACTTTGTAAAAAAAACCAGCTAACTACAAAAAATGATTAAAACTCAAACAATACTACAATATACTATTATTAATATTAATAATAGCTGTTTAATTTTGTCTGCTCCACGAAAGTAATTATAAGAATAAATATATTTACATAATTTGTACGTTAATGACTAATAATCCTAAATATATTAATATGGAAGATAAAGATAACTATAGTCATAGTCATAGTCATAGTGAGGTAGGGGGCGGTCGGCGGCCCTTCCGCGGACGTGCCTTCCAAGCACTCAGGCCCAAGCCCATTGTGCTGATCCCCTGTTCTCACCCTCTACCCATCCTAGTCTTAATTAGCTCTATCGCCCTGCGAATCGACGCTGACTCCACCTGCCCCATTTCCAATCCCTCGAGGAAGAAGGTTCCCCAGACACCCCCCTCGCACCATCTGCAATTGCCAGTTACTTCCTTGCCGATCCTGTACTGATGGTACCTTACCTCACAGTGGCCGGTCAGCCACTCCGTCACCATTTTGATCCCTCTTTGGGGGAGCCCCAAAATCTCCCTGCACCATCCAGCTGGAGTTTCGGTCTCAAGGAGGTACCTAGCCTGTTTGCAGCCGGTCATAGCCTGCCACCTCTTCGTTGCCTGTCTAGTGCCCCCCGGCGAGCGTTTCTCTGAGCACGCACTCTGCGAGCGGTATCCTGCGATACTCCGCCCTATCTCGAGCGGCGCCCCTTTTCGCCAGGCGGTCCGCCTTCTCATTACCGATAACTCCCGCGTGCCCAGGTACCCAATATCTCAGCCTGAAAGACGGTGACGTGTCGGTCTAACCACAAGACAATCTCCGTCGAGCTTCCCTTCCGCCACGCCGCCGCCCCCGCTCCGTTGTATCTGTGTTTGTGGGTGGTCGGGCCTATTTCCCATCCCCGACTCGACAAATGGGTGTGAGAGGACACCCTTCGGTCACCGCCCCGGACGTAGACGTGGCCTCAGACAGAGGATCCCTCCCCCCCGTGCAGCAAGGCCCTATCCGGACACCATCCGGCATTACTGCATAAGGGGGGATTTAACACCGCCTGTTGGGGCAGCCCGAGCATGTTGGCTAGACCGCTCCGGGCCCCTGTACTATCCGGTGGCCTGGGAGTGTCATCCCCAGTTTTAGGCTGTATCTCCGCCCCTGGTCAGCGTTCTATGGCGCCCCTACACCTCCCGTCTCGCCGAGGAGCGAAATCGGCCCGCAATGTGTGTGTGTTAGTGTGTTGTGTACTTGTGCAGCGTAGGTGAGTGTGGCACAGGCACCGCCGCCCCGGCGCGGCGCCTGTGGGTGATATGTATACCCAGCCAGACTGACCACCTGAATCGCGACTTGAGAGCTGCTTCTCAGTTAGCTGGGTGAGCCATCGCCCATTCCCCGGATTCAACCGAGGCGGATTTTTCGTCCCGGGGTTCCGCTCAACTTGGTTTCCCCCCTACATTTGCTCGGACGGACACCCCGCGGTGTCGCCTCTTACACACACTCAGACACTTGGACGAATCCTGTTCGAGTTGCCTCATTCATACAGGACGAAAAATCTAACAGGATCGAGGCACCGCCCAGCCAAAGCCCCCTCATCAGGCCACGTTCCAATTCAAAACCGTCGCGTGACACACGTCAAGGTCCTGCAGCTCCCAGAGGGGGTAAAGATTACTACGTAGAAGTTAATTAGTGCAGCCCATTATTATTATTTTACCAAATTCATCGGCTATGTGATACCTCATTACTCATAAGAATAAGTAATATCTTGTTATGGAATCTCTTATTTTTTAACATCAGTTAGATTTTTCAAAAATAATGAACATTTTAGTATATTTTGACAATAACTTTATTAATTGTTACAATTTGGGCTTAAAACTTTCTTCAGCTTCAAAGAATATTTGTTGTAATAAGATCGAATGAAAAAACAATATTTCCAATGTTTTTAAGTTTAAGACATTAAATGTTTACTACATCGTCCTTGTTTGGGTACGAGTATTGTTTTGCTCTTTTAAAATTCCCGCGGTCATGCTCATTAGGAACACGCGAGACGGACTCACTGCGCCTGCGCGGTAGCAGCACTCACCAAGGCTTATTCCAAATCATCATTGTCGCTACACTGACTAACAATGTATCAGCGCAGTTATCGTCTCTCTCACTCTTGTTTATTCTAATAAGAGTGAACTTGATTTCTGCGGTGTCTTCACCATGAACAAGACGGAAGCTACTGCCCCTTCTTTTTCTTCACGTTCTCTTTTAGTCAGACTCTCCACGAGGCAACGTAGTGTGCGTTTTCTCATCCTTGGTAATCTTTGTGGATAGTGCATATTACAAGGCGGCGGTTAACCTCAACGGCAGTGATACTCTCGGAATATATCATCAGTGGTGATACACTACAAGGACTGCTCACCGGCCTCACTCATCATCGGTACAACTACATCAGCGTTATATCATCGGCTTTATCTCACCAGTGCATGCCACGTCGGCGTGACGTCATCAACTATCGCAGCTCGTCGGTAAAACTCTCTCTCTCTCAACGGACACGGACTTCTCAAAGTTAATCAACATCGGAACAGTGGCAAACACAATTAAACACTCACCACGAGCAAGGTTAGTTACTCACGCTAGCAACTTATGAAGATTCACCAACACTTACACACAAATTTTTAACCAGTTACTTAACATAATGGAATTTATAATGTATGATTATAAGCGCTATGTACAATATATGTAATTTGATATACTTATTGTAAAATTCATTTCTAAACCACCCACAGCATGTACTCCTCAACTTAATTTACGGCATTCTCAAACAGTGTCATATAATCGAAAATCAGCCCCTTCTATACTCGTATTCGCAAGTTATTTTCTACCTAAATTTGTTAACAGGCAGGTTGACATCTGACGTCAGAGCAACGCTTCAACGAGTACAATAATTAGAGTTGATGAACTCTCCATGCCCATACTCGTCTCGATAGGTCTTTTTTTATTCATGGTTCAATTATTGTTTTTATGTAAAATTTGTAAAGTTCCTTTCAATTTATTAAAGATTCCTACTACACAAGATAAATCATTCCTTAGAACGGTAGAAAATTATGAATGTAATTTGAAATGAAGGTGGTCTTAATCGTAGCGGCCTCTAGCATCAAAACTACTTAAAATAATTTAAAATTTATTAACTTATTTTTTACAACATAAGCTAAGATATAGGCCATCAAAGCTATTTCATCAAGAATTATGGCATGTATAAATATATACTTTTTTTGGAAATCACTTGATGGATTTTCATGGAAAACAGGTAAATGACTTGTTATATGTGCTTCTATGGTTGGATATTCTAGAAATAAAAAAAACTGTTTTAAATGAGTATTCGTTTAACAACAAAAACCTTTTTTTTTTCTTAATTTTATGGATTTTTATGGTTTTAAGCATCAAAAATATACTAATTCCAAAAATTTTTGATTTAAGAGCCATCAACCGTTGAGACATTTATAACAAGCCATTTGCTCTTTGTTTCATAGAAATACATCAAGTGATCTTCATTAAAAACTACGCAAAAGTTCAAAATATTAGATTTTCAGAAATAAGCCTTGAAACACCTCAAGAAACTTCAAAAATTATTGGTCATCAGATTGCTTATATCTTTTCTTTCTTAAAACTTACTTTCCTGAATCTGAGTTATGTTTAGCGATATAAAATGTTTGATTAAAATAACAGATCAGAGTTATATTTAGCGATATAAAATGTTTGATTAAAATAACAGATCTAGCAAATGCATGTGAGCATTTATGAGACCACCTTAAATGAACTTGTTTTATGTAGTCAAATATTTGATTTTCAAAGACGGATTTTTTATCCTACTAACAAGGGGAGGCAGGGAGGTGTCCCTCTCCGATTTTCTTGAAACTTTGCACATCAATAGATTATCGAAAAATATTAAACACGTGTTCTTTTTAGCTGCTGATACGATGATTAAGGGGGTGAAAACCACCTCTAAAGTTAACCCATAAATATTGCCGTTAAAACACTTTCACAGATATTTTCACTTCCAATCAATATTTTTGAACCTAATAAAATTATTTTTAATAACCCAAAATTATTTTTAATTTTATAAAAACTTTTAATTTCAAGAAAAAAAGTAGTGCCTTTTTATTCATATTTCCAAAATTCATGATATTGAATCAAATATGGTGGGAGAAATTGACAATGAGAGTGAGATGTGTGATTTTCACAGAACATTTTTACGGATAATTTTATATGAAGAAAACAAGATTTATTTATTTATTTACCGTTATTAAATTTACATAAAATCTTTTAAATTAAAATTTGTTGATTTCTTATTGTATTCGTCTGTAGAGTTAATAGTGTAACAATAGTATTCACAAAAGAGAATAGTAAACAATGAAATTGTAGTATATTTTTAATGAATTTTAATTGTTTATTTTCAGCAAGAAATATAAACTATCAAGAAATAAATAAAAAAGTTTATGCGTTCAAAAGAATAATTATAATTCTTCTTATTTGTTAATTTGATAATAATTTTATTTTATTTTTGATATAGATTCTTTATAACAGTACAATAATTTACATAGAGTACAATTTGTTCTACCAATTGAATATTTGAAATTGTTGACGATCAAGGCTATGTTTTATTTAATAGTCCTATGGTTTATAATTTTTTCAATATTGATACTCTGTAAAAAAGTGATTCAAGCACAATTGCTGTTTACATCAGCCACAATTCATAATAGCGATATTGTCCTGACAGTTACATAATGGATCTGCTGTTGTATTGAAGCAAAATTCAATAGGATTATAAAATTCTGAAGGTCTATCAGTTAAGTATCCACTTTTGAACCATGAATATTTTAAAGAATTATGGAATCTAGGAGATGATAACTGATTATGTACGAGAGATTGCATTTTAATGATATTATTTCTCTCGTGTAAAGTGACATCATATTCTATCAAAATAATTATATCTGATAATTTTCTTACGAAGTTTTTCCAGCGAAATCCGTAAACATCTAGGGGCTGAATTTTACCATTCGTACCAGGTGTTATCGTCATTAGTCTTAAATTCGCTTGTTTTGGTACAACTTCTTGTACAGTACTTTGGCATTGACCACTCCAGGAGTCCAAGAGTAGCACAGATGATTTTTTAGTATTTTTCAGAAATATTTCTCTCATCCACGTCTGAAAAATTTCCTTAGAAAGCTTTCCAGATTTCGAAGCTCATATTAATATATTTTCTGGAGTAAATAGGGTTTGCCTAACCCAGGGTCCAAAATCTCCACTTGCCTCTTTCAATACTAAAAAAAAGGCGAAAGTAACTTACCCTCTGCTGATATAGTATGCTGAATAGTATAACAGTGTGTTAACGAAGATAGTGATTGTGCTATGTTTTGTACCTCCTTAATTTCTTTATAAGTCAATGTTCTACCGGTGCTAATTTCCAAATTAAATCCACTTTGCTCAGAATTAAATACGTTTTCTGCATTGTATTTTGTAAGCGCCTGTCGGACTTCAGTTTTAAAAGATTCACACTTGTCTTCTATTTCATTAATTTTCATCAAAGAAGCTTTTATAACAAATTTAGTAATTTTCCGAGATACAATATTGTGTTTTTTTTTTAATTCTTGGATCCACGAATGTGATGCTTTAAACGAAGGCATATCTATTTCAGCTTTCTTTTGTAAAGCCCATCTCTTCAAATCAATATCATGAATAGTTAGTTTTGATGCAATGACTTCTACTAAATTATTTAATAACTTAATTTTCTGCTCATATGAACAATTCAATACTTCTGAAATATCTTCAGATGTTTCGGTTTCTTCGTATTCAATACTTTCTGCAATAATTTTATTGTCATCGTAAAAATATAGTGCTGTTTCTTTTTCTACACCAATATCAGAATTTATTACGCATTGCGTTATTATTTCTGCCAATATATCGTGTAACGATCTTTCTTTTTCATTAACTGTAAACTTAATTTCTCCATCATGGTTCGGATCGAAGTTTCTCGATAAGAATGTTATTACAACGGTCGCGCTGACAGGCATTGTAATTATTATTTTATTTATGCAAACAAGTTACAATAACAATAACTGAAGAAATATATATTTAATTTATAGTTCTTTTTGCTATAAAAAAATTTATTATATAAATTTCAAAGTCAAAAACACGAATCATGCATATGAGAGCAATGTATTAACAATCACAATAAGTTGACATACTTTATGCCTATGTGATACAATTGAAACTTCAAACTGAACTGGGCCGTTTCTAAAACTCTTATTTATATGTTTCATGATACACATTCGTAAAAATAAGTTATTTTGATTTCGAATAAAATATGGTTTCATAAACATGATAAATTACCACAGATTTATAAGTGAAAAATATATAACAGTGGTTTGCCATGGCAGTTTCACATCCGATCGCTGATGAAGGAAAGTGGTACGATTAATTGCGACTTACCTATTTACAATTAGAAATCAAATTTTCTCTAATTATAAAATAATAATTAATAACATAAAAATAAATATAGAAAGATATAAATAATTTGATAAAAATTAATAAATAAATATAAATAAATAGATAGAAACCAATAAATAAATATAAATAAATAGATAGAAACCAATAAATAAATATAAATAAATAGATAAAAATAAATACATAAATACAAATAATAGTTTACATTTTGATTAGTTTTAGCATAAATTAAAAAATTTTTTTTTTAAACGAATAAATGGAAAATTGTTATTTTATTCAAAAATAATTTTTATCAATCTCTTGATAGTTTGTAATCCCTGCTGAAGACAAACAATAAAATTCATTAAAAATACATTACGATTTCATTATTTATTATTCTCTTTCGTGTATACTATTATTGTTACACTATTACCTCTACAGACTAATCTAATAGAAAATCAACAAATTTTACAATAATTTAATAGATGTTATGTTAATTTAATATAAAATTTTCTATAAAAATTACACAGCTCACTCTGATTGTCAATTTCTGCCACCATATTTGATTCAATATCATGAATTTTGGAAATATGAATAAAAAGGCACTACTTTTTTTTATTGAAATTAAAAGTTTTTATAAAGTAAAAATAATTTTGGGTTATTAAAAATAATTGTATTTGGTTCAAAAATATTGATAGGAAGTGAAAATATCTGTGAAAGTGTTTAACGGCGATATTTATGGGTAAAATTTAGGGGTGGTTTTCACCCCCTTAATTGTCGTATCAGCCGCTAAAAAAACACGTGTTTAATATTTTTCGATAATCTATTGATGTGCAAAGTTTCAAGAAAATCGGAGAGAGACACCTCCCTGCCTCCCCTTTAAGTAATTTTCACCGTTTACAACCAGATAGTTTTTTATTTAGGCATTATAATCATAATTTCCTAATTTGGGAATCAACAAATCCTTTTTGGGGATTCAAAGATGAAAAATATAGCAATAGTTGGACGTAAAGCAAGTTCACTTAATTTATAAAATGGCCATCATATGTTTCAATATAACCAAGATACGACCTCTTATAAGTGTGCTTAGTGATACAACCTTCTTTCAGAGCATGCCTAATATAAGTGTAAAGTATACTCTAGTATTCCGAACTGAATCCTTTATTTTTTCTTCGAGTATTATCAATCTTTAAGTTTACTAACTATACTGAAAAAACATCAACTTTTTGTGCCTATTTAACAGCTAAAAGTCCGCAATTATGGTCTTTAAGCATAATCGACATGTAATTGACAACACTTTTTTCCTGAACGACCATAAATAATCGATTTTTGTGACCAAGATTAAACAAATAATTAAACAACGGAAGTGCAAACTGATTTTTCCAAATCAAGAATACCTAATAATATATATTCTATGCTTTTATTGCGTAATAAACTTTGGAAGACATTATTATATAGTTTTACCTTCTCAGGATTAAAATGAGCTCCAGCCGATTTGCATCCTTCGGTTATGTCACCTTTCGTATGAACATGGAAACCATGTAATTCTTGTTTCTTAAGACCATAAATTCTTCCGGTTATTAGTACTGGTCCGTTGGCAATCGTCTGAATGATTTTTAGAGTTCCTGTTACGTTTTGGTCTTTGAATTTAGGATCTGGTCCCAGCAGTACCGATGCGATTGATTCCTAGCAAAAAATTTCAATAATTGGAAAAAATATTACAAATAAACTGAATATTAATAGCATAACTTTTGAAGTTTTTATGTAAGAATAATAATGTCTTTTTTCCATTATTAACGCTTACTTTTTAGCTTAAAAACTTTTTTATAGAAAGTATTAAATACTACACTTAAATCACCAATCGTTTTAGAATATTGAGATTCACTATTTTGCTTACAAAAAATATAACACGTATTTTTTTATTCATCGATTGATTAAAATTGCAAACAGTTTGCTAAGTTTGAAATTTTTAATAATATCTAGGCGATAAAATTTTAAATTATATTTTATTAACTGTCATGTTACAAATTATTTGAGCTTCAAGTAAATGATAAGCAAATTAATTCAGTTTATCCTACTCTTCCACTACCTGCATCATATTATTATGGAAATTACAAAATGCAATAGTTTTCTAAAATGTAATATTTTAGAAGGCATAATTCGCTATATATATGTTGTAACGGGGTAGGAAACACAACACGTTATAAACTCGTGATACGCACTAGCAAGGGTTCTACGTCAAAGAAACCCTGCTGTCCGGCAGTTGACAGTGGCACAAGGGAAGAACAACAGTCTTAAGCTTTCATTGTAGAAAGCTTAGGCTTCTTCCTACTCGAGCGACTCTTACTCCGCGGCACTGCTGCCAACTCCGGGGCGAGAACTCGGGGCTGCTGGCTACACCTAGCCTTACCTGCTAG
>JAYJLV010081973.1:0-14188 GCA_036873485.1 Torymus texanus
CAAGATTCTCCTGAGCAGTTTGGTCGTGCCTATAATGGAAAAACGAAGTTTTTGCATAACGGGGGATACTAGTTAGAATTATTTTGCTATTAAAATATAATTTATTTCAGGCTATTGAAGATCAAAGCTGCTTAGAAGCTTGTGATTGGCTAGATGCCTTTGTTCAAGCTATCCATTCCGTAGACGAGGTGACGAGAGGTACAAAATTTTCGGACACACTTTTTGCCGCTAAAGCTGCTTTCTGTGATGCGTATACAGAAAACGATCAGGTTAATGTTATTGAAGCTCTTGGGCAAGCAGTCAATGCAGCACAGAGACAAACGTCCCATGTGATACCGAATTCGGGAAAAATACCAGAGAAAGTTTTTAATGATAAAGTAATTATTTGATTTATGCACAAAAACAGTTTACAAAACTTATTATTGAGCAAAATATATTTTGTAGGATAATGGATTTTCGGGTCTTGCTGGAGCTCATGCTATCGGAGTATGGATGAGAGGAGCGTACGAGGGAATAAAACATAAATTCTCACGATACATGCACCGGGAAAAACGTACGTATTCAGACGATATTAGAACCGACAATATTGGAGAACCATCAAAGAAAAAACAGAAAATTTCTCGCGGAGAAAGTTCATCTTATTGACTGCATATATCTTTAGCCAATATAATCAATTTTTCAACACTTGTAATAGAAATAAGAGAGATCGAATCGTTCGTACCGTTATTTTGAAGGTCTTGTCTATTTCTTATTTTTGTGCTAAGTGTTAAAATGGTTTTAAAATATTGATTAACTTAAAAGCGAATTTAAATTTATTATAAATTAAATATTAATTTCTATAATTTTAAAATGACTTATGTACCAATATTTTAATTTATTCAAAAAGACTCTAAACGTAGACGTGTATTTTATTGAGTAGAGTATTTTATTCTTGTCTAAACTGCCGGAGAATCAGAGACTGAAATCATTTTTATTCCCATCTCTTTTGTTACTTTGTTATTAGAATGAGATCTGTGATCTAATGCATTTACTCAATAATCATGTCATCCTTTTACTAATACATTGTATTTACTCTTTCATAACAAGGATTATTAGTAATAAAATAATTATATTAAAGAAAAGTGGAAATCCTCGCAAGATTTATATATTTTATGCGTTTATTTTATTTCATTAATATTTGCATAACATTTATTTTATTACATCCATATATATAAATGCATATCATTCCTGCATTTTATATCAGAAATTTTCTTTGCATTATATAATAACAATTTACTTTTACAAAAGTAGTTTAATAATTTTTTTATTATTTTCTTTTTTCACATTTATTATAAATTCATCCAGAATTACAAATATAAACAATTGATATATGAGTATTATTACCGTTCACTAAAATGAATTAACTATGAGTATAAGATTTACGAGTATTCGTTTACTGTTAACAAAACTTTGTATTGAAATGATATTGAAATACTACAAAATAAACTCATATTTTCATTATTGAGTATAAGTAATCCTTTTTTTCATTAAGAATAGTTTATCGACATTCGAACACAAACTATTTCAATACAAATCTTATTTATATCTTATAAATAATTAGTTAACAAAATCTGACGAAATTTGGAGATTTTAATCGAATAATGTCTTTCTAAAACATTATAAAAATAACAATCTCCTTATTATCTGGAGTACATAAAATGATTTAACAATGATTCAAAAATTTAAACAATTACAATAATAATCTCATTTTCTTAACATAAAAAAAAATAAAATTTTTTTAATTTTCCAATTTTCGAAGCGTAATTATAAAACACTTACATGCAACCTTTTTGTATAGATATTTTTTTATGCAAACCCTATAATCACACCATGATATACGGGTCTTATGTTTCCATGCTTTTTTCACGATAATTTCAAATTTTCTAAAAAAAATTCTTAAAAAATAATATACAATAAAAAGCCGCAGTATTTTCCAATTATCATCCAAAGTGAAAAACGACATTCTTTACAATAACAATATACTTTTACGAAACATCCTACTCTTCGATCTGCTATATAGTTCTTTCAACATTTACTTACTTTCCCTCACTCGGTAACGAAACAACTCGATTCATTACTCAAGAGTGAAATTTCATCATCAATATACCTATATACGCATCAGCATCCGAGTTACACCTATATATTTACCTTGTATAGTTGTCGATATCGAAAAATCTTTACAAATCGATACACATACACGGTGTGTGCGTCTTAAATTAATCATCATTTTTCTATAAATCTCTTGGCATGCATTCTCGATAAACTCCACATCGTTGAACATTATCTCAACAACTCGCGCTGATCCATATCCATCTCCTTACCCCTATCAATACGGATAGCTATCATAGGAATCATACAACTCATCCTTATTCCCATTCGGTCCACCTGCTACAAGAGCCGCGTGATCGGTCACTCCTGTATGCAGCACATGACCATTACGATCTGTCTCCACTGATCCACCCGGCGCCTGAGACGACGAAGCGACTGGTACGCTGACACTCTCGTGGTGATCATGATCCTCGCTATCGTCCGTAAGTTTCTCATGATGTTGATGGCTATGGTGACCGTGATGATCATCATCATGATGATGATGGTTAGCGTTAGCAACTTCAGCTGCATGGGCAGCAGCAGCAGCCGCATTGTTCTGAGCGACCTGGGCAGCATGAGCAGCTTTACGGCTGGCATGTTGGGCTGCTTCGAAGTCAACACGCGCGTGATGCAGTTGGTCCTCGATCGCTTGTAGACGAGCCTTTGCTGCTCCCACCATAGCCGTCTGAGCGGCGAGTTCAGCGGCTGCTTCAGCTGCTGCAGCAGAGGCGTGTTGCGAGGTCGCCTGCGCGGCATTCAGCGCTGTTGTCACCACTTGGAGCTGAAAGAGGAGACGAAAAAGTGGTGGTGATTGGAGGGTTCGAATTGTAGGATGATGGGTGCCGATTTTATATACGGTATTTGAAATATCGAACAGTATAACATAAAGTTTAGTATATTCGTTTAAGCTCGTAAAAATAGAAATCGGTATGGAATTGCAACTCTGCTGCACAACTTGATACAATTATTGTAAATTAAGAATATCTGCAAAACTATATATAAATGATTGTATTGATTCAATAAAATCACCGTGTATAGAGCGTGCTATATTGTTACGAATTTATCCCTTGTTGACGAATGACCTTAAAGATGATAGTATCGATCTTCCTGCCTACGTAATTATTACTATTATTATTATTAAACTAGATGATTTTAATTTTTCATTAATCAGAGATATTCGTATAGCCATGCCAGTTAATCTAGATTTTCACTAAATAATACTATAAATTAATTCCTACACTTAAATTAATATATACAAAACTAAAGTATCATTAGAATCAGATTCGCCTACCCCACCTCATTAATTAATCAATTACCTCAGAAATTGAAAAAAAAACACTTCGCCATTCCGTTACCAATTGCTTACCTGATGCATAGCCTGCTGCGCGGCATTAGCCGCAGCAGTAGCGGATCTCTGTGCTTGCCTTAACTGCAGCTTCTCACTTTCGAGCGCTCTGTGAGCTCCATACGCTTGTTGCTCCAATCCACGCAGGATAATTTGTTTACCAGCGAACGCGGCTGCAGCAGTACCAGCTGCTAAACCAGCTGACTGTCCAAGTCGGTTCTTAGCTACGTAAGCTGCTTGGGCAGCGGCGGCCGGTTGATTCTTCTCGAAGTTGTGAGCCGCTGCTGCTGCGCCTTGGGCTATGTTCACTAGGGGTCCACCCGCACTGTAGCCCACCTGTGAGAGGAGCGAGTAAGAAAGGGTTGGTTGTGTGTCTATGTTGAAAGATGATGTAGTGATAGGTTTATGTATATCGTAGAGATATTTTAACCGTGAATGGTGCGGTTTATATAAATTTATATAGAAAAGTAAAGCGCGAATTCCTATTGGTGTATTTGAGAGATAGATAAAGTTGGTATCGCGGAAGAAGAAATAAAGATATTTATAAGCTAACTGATTTATATCAGTGAAAACAACTGGATTGAAAAAGAGTTTAATTAATTGTTACGAAAAAAAATTAATTTCATTTGTGGTAAAGACATTGCCGAGATGAATTTACAGTGTAAGAAGTAGAATTAATTATTTATTATTTCCCTATAGACTTTCCGTTAAAACTTTGCTCTGATACATACTTTTGTCAAATAACTTTTTCAATTGTAAGCTGATCGGTATAGAGTAAAAAGTTAATAATTCGTCAGACTCATTTCAAGTTATGAGTTTTGGTAATATCACAAACCAATAGCACACAAATGCAGTAACAGTACACAATAAAAAAGATCCACTATAATTGGAAAGATTTTCTGTACGACAAAAAAAAAACAAACACCTTTTAATTCATATGAGATTTCTGATCACTATATTGATTAATCTACAGCGATTGTATAATATTTCGTCATTTTCACTCTACCAATTTAAATTTAAAAAAGTGTAACCCTCTGCTAATTAAAATTACAACATCAATCGATTCATCACAAACATCAAATTCATTCTAATTCTCGACCAATCATCCAAATTCCACCAATCATCAGAACAAATAATCTCCCTCCGCTCCGAATTTTCATCATTCCGCCGTGGCTCCTCCTTTCCGGAACGAAAAACATCGATTCTCCTGAATTTCCATTCAGCCGCTGTGCAATTATTATACAAATTCTTGGCTCTGCTCGATCATCCAATTACCGGGGGGAATCGTATATAAAACAACGAAAGCTGCTCATACCTTTGGATGGTGATCATGGTGATCATCGTGGCTGGCCGAGGCGAGGGGCTCGATATCGGAATGCTGACCGCCGCTGTAGTCGATTGACCCTTCCGGTAAATACTCGAACTCGTATGCCTCAGCTGCTTGGATTGCTTGCTCGTCTTGCACGCTCTTCTTTGCGATCACCTTCTGGGGCAGGTCGTTCTGTAAACGGGAAAATATAATGATCGATTTTTTATTTTCATTGATGGTTGAGAGAAGTATATATAATAATACTCTTGAATTTTACTTTTTCTGAAAAAGTAAAAGTTCTTCAGTAGTCTTTTCGATAAAAAAAGACAGAATTTTTTATGAAAATACAGATTTTTTCTTGAAAAAATATAACTGGAATTCAATCGTAATTATGTCGAATTTTTTAAACAGTCATCTGATACAAATGAAGACTCTTGTCTTTGACCTTTCCCAAACTAAATGTCTTTAGATGACTTTTATAAATACTTCGTAGAAAACAAAAAAAAAACAATTTTCTCGAAAACGTAGTTTTTCAATCACAGAATCCTCCTCGTCACGCTTACAGTGGTAACAGTCAAGTATGATCAGACAGGAGCTCAATCCGTATGATGATATACGCACTTTACGAGAAAAATCATTTCATTTGCCTACGAGACTCTTCCTGAATTCCAAGCTTTTCCTCAAAAAGTCAAAAGTGCTTAGTAATCCTTAGCTTTTTCGTTAATTCAGGAATAAAAGTAAAAGCTCGCCTCGTTACGGAAAAAAGTCTGCAAGAAGTTGCGCACGCTTCTCGCGCGCGGTCAAGCGCGAGTGTGCGGCCGATAGCGCAGGTAAAATCTCTCGGAATCATCCGTTACGTCAGCGCGTTAAATCGCAATCCGAAGTGCCATTATCGAAACCGTGGAAAGTGCAGCGAAACTCGTACCGGGCTGGGTAGACAAAAACTGATTGGCTCTTTTGTGTCACTTTATGAAAGTTATAGCACGTAAGAAATTATGATGGCGCGTCAAGTTTTGAAGGACTGTGTCGATGAGATTTTTACTTTCATTTTCTAGTCGTTTTAACGTAATTATTCTGTAAGAATAGCTTTTAATTTGTTGCCTTTAACAATTCATTAAGTTAAAATTAATTGAGCTGTAAATTGCTTTGTAAGTGTCATAATTTTTTGTGGTCAATTTTTCATCTTCATATTCATGTATTAACTATTTATATGGGTATGAGCGTTAGAATTCCTTTTTTTTATAATATTTTTATATGTATTGTTACATTATCTATGTATAAAATTTCGAATTAAACCTATTTAATAAAAATAATTATGTTTGATATGGTAGAAGAGACGAAAGAAAACTTCTGGCATTGTTGGTAACTCCCTTATTCATTGAAAACCTTTATTTTACATTTAATAATTTTGTCGAAATCATTTATCAGTTGTTAGTATTAATACATAAAGAGATAAATTTGTCAAAATATTTTTTTTTCCGATAAAAAAAACATTTGAATACTTGTTATAAAAAATATTCGATAAAAAAATCTTATTATAATCATTTATTAGCAGCTACCAATATTATCATCATAAACCATGGGTATCTGGTTGTACTCGACAAATTACAACAAAATTTTAACATTAATACTCTATAATTTATTTTTTAACGGCAAGTCATGAAGGTTCTCTTTTTAGTAGTTTAGTTTCACACATCATGAAAATTAGACTAGTTACAACTGACTTATAACTATTGAAATAGTGAATCTTCACTTTATTTTGCATTCAGATTCTGAATAATAAAATATGTGGTCATATAAAAACGTATTTTTTCACACTCCGTGCGAGAAGTTAGATTTGTCGCACGCTCGAATAAAAAAGCATGCGCTAAATTGAGCTTCTCACACGTCGTGTAAAAAAATAGGATTCGATACGCGAGTGAGAAAGTGATTTTATCCTCGTGTGGCCTTTTCACCCTCGCTTCGTTCGAGCGCAAACGTCCACACGAGGATAAAATAACTTTTTCGCACTTGTAGCGAAAATAACTATATTTGCATTATCTTTTAAGTCTGGTAAACTTATCTCAAGAATCTTACTTTTTTAATCCCCTTTCTTTGAAACAAAAAAAAAACTTATCGCATAAACAAATATTTGCAAATCACAGTAATGTAGTAACTATTCAGCTTTTATTTTACTCTACCAATAAATTTTCAACAACAAAAGCAATCAAAAAGATACAAGTAAAAAAAAAGTATTACAAAAAAACCTACAAGACTCGCATTTATTTTACTTTCGGGTTCAATCTCAAACATCAACGTTAGACAAAAAACACCAGCCAATAACCTATTATTACAATATCATATATAGAGTACAAGATTTATCCGCACTCACCTCGCTAACGAGAGTCTGCTGAGGATCCTGCTCCTGCTGTTGCCTAAGCTGTTGCAAGCTCAACAGTTGCTGGGCGTGTTGCTCCTGTTGCTGCTGTAGCTCCTGATCCAGCTGATGTTGTTCCTGCGTATACTGCTCGTACTGTTTCTGCTGCTGTTGTAACTCCTGCTGCAGCTCTTGTTGCTGAAGCTGTTGATGGGGTTGCAACAGTGGTATCTGCGTCTGTGTCTGTTGTTCGTATTGTTGCTGCTGATGTTCATGATGATGATCAAGCTGAAGCTGTTGCTGATTAGCCAGCTGAAACTCTGCCGCATTGGCTAGAGTCAGGCAGAAGCTCAATAGAGTCGGCAGTATCTGACCAGTTCTCATGATGGATCAGATTCTAGTCTTATTTAATATTAAAAAAAAAAAGAACAGATAAGACAGAGCACTTTTATAGCTGATAGCTGTATGGAGCCGCGCGACTCTGGACGACGACTGAGCTGGTGGACAGCAGTCGCTGAACTGCTCGTTGTTCGGCAGGTAACGCGCGGCTTCTTTAGACCTTCATGGTGCAATGCCAAAAAGAAAAGCACCAACTCTTTCCCTCTCTCTCTCTCTCTCTCTCTCTCTCTCTCTCTCTCTCTCCCTAACCCCCCTTCGAATATATTTTATCACGGAAGCCTTTTGTCGCCTACGTGAATACGCCCTCCTATGCTGCAGCGATTCACGCTTCAATGGTGCTCTCTCCCTCTTCTGAATTTTGAGAGAAATAAAGTAGGGAGGGTTATAGTTACGCCGTGCGATGATTATGCATCCTCCCCCGCTCGACAGTCTTTTTCCCACACAGCCAACGACTCGTTTCGTTTCGGAGACACTATATACAACGCTATAAAGACTTATGCAAGCGCGCTTGTGCGCGCGACGGGGAGACCTTTTTTGTCACCTGCAGCTAGAGAGCTGCGCGAGCGATCCTTCGTCTATGTCTGCGTGTCTTTTTCTATGTTGCGGCCGTCTCGTGGTGTGGTTTTTTTTGTGAAGGATTGTCTCTTGTGGTTATAATTTGTGTAATCTGGTTGATTATTTGCGTAGGTACATCTTTCACTTTTGGGAAGGTCCGGGATTATCGTGGATTGATCGGAAGAATTACGAGATGGTTTGCGGAATATATATATATATATATAGTGGTGTGTATAAAGGTATATATGGTGGCTATGAAGATTGGTGAAAAAGTGAAGAATGATGGATGGTGTAACTGTACCGTGGTTTTTCTAACTTTAAGCGCGTTTTGACTGGGACATTCCACACTTTTAACAATGGGAGGTGATGATGAAATGTCTTTTTTTTCTTTCTTGAATTAGAAAAAGTATATTGGTATAGGAGCCTTAAGTACACATACTTGAATCAATTAATAGAGAGTTTATTGTGGTTTGTAAATGTATTAAATTATTTTGAATATTTTTAATAAAAAATCTGCTATAAAACGAAAAAAGAATGTAATAGTCTTAAAAGTTGAAAGCTGGATACGTTTTGTATACCGCAAAAGTACACTTTTTCAAGGTAACTGTAAGTTAGCAAATAGCAACTGATTGATCGTTTGAAACTGAAAGTTGCTTTTCTAAAGAGTACAATTAGCCGCAATTTGATGAAAATTAGCTAATTTCCGCTTATATATCAACTATTGACAACAAATATCAGTTCCCTCAACAGCTTCATTAAAAAATCATCAGATTATTCACTGATTAACAATACAACCAACGCAGTCACATCGTATCTTCCTTCCCCTGACACCTGTACATCTCTGTACACCTATACACCTACTCACAGACCTCCAAAAAAACGGGAGTCCGAATGTATTCTTTATACCTGCGAGAGAAAGGCTTCCATGTCTCTTTTACTTAGTATCGATGAGATTTCGCGCGGATGTCGTGATTCCCATTTTTCTCGCTTGTTTTTTCGTACCCGCGCGCAGACGTGCGCGAGGAAGTAGCCGATACTTCCGCATGACCGCGCCCCGCACGTTTCGTAACTGATCGTTTGCATGGGACGACAGATATGCGTTTTTTGTTGTACCCGTGGCCGTTGTTGGGTATATACTTGGAGATCGTCGTTGACGTGATTGTGGCGGATGACCGCTGATGCGACGTTTCGAAGTGTTTCGTTTCGTCACTGTAGTTGGAATTGAAGGGAAAAAAACGAAGAGTTATGCATAAGAGTGGCTGCGGGTGGTTTATCCCGATGGACGAAATTTCTTCTTTAACGCAGGCCGTTATACCTGTACGTTGTGAAATCCTTTTAATTGAAATAAACGATTTTGAACAATTTCTCGAATATGGTCTTTTTGAGTGTATGTTATTTATTGCCAGGAACAAATTTACCGAAATTCTGTACAAAGAGAATGAAAGTAGAATTAATTACTTGAGGGGTTTAATTACTTTTTTTGAAAATTAAAATACATTGATATCTTCAAAAGAAACGTAGCTTTGAAGAGGAGCTTAAAATATATAAAATACTGTGCCGTCGTACAGAGTCCAGTCTTTGACGTTTGTCATTACTTTTTGTAGATTTTAAGCTCATATTCAAAGCTATACTTTACTTAATTCAAGCTCTCGCATTCTATTTTCATTCCCTTTGTATATAGAATTTCGGTAAATGTGTTCCTGGCAAAATCACATACACTCAAAAAAGGCCACTTTCAAGAATTTTTTCAAAATCGTTTTGGAAATAAAAGGGTTTTTGATTTCAGAAGATTGTTTTTGCGCGTTCAAGTGTTGTCACATTCATTACCTATATAACAAGAAAAAATTTGTCGCGAATGTATGTCTTCAAATGTTTTTTTTTATTATTTTTACCCTGCAAGTATGAAAAAATTATGGATTTTCTCATATCTATATCTTTTAATCGAAGAGCTTTATTTACCTTCCCATACGTAATTACATTGTATTTATTCTCAGTTACCATAGATTTAAATGCTCCAGACTTTTTTAAAACCATTTAAATCGATTTTTCATTGTCAGTCCTATATTCTACAGAACCATTTTTATTGGAATGTCAATCTCGTCTGCATTCGGTTAAGACTAAAAACGCAACCGATCGATCTACATCACCAGTGCAATGCCTTCTACAATGTTCTCTTATGCGAATTCGCGAATACAAATTCCATAACCAACCCATTTTAAGGATAACGAAGAAACTTTTTTTCTTCATATATTTTACTAAGAAAGAATCGGATCGATTTGTCTATACTTTTTACGGTGGTTCACTTTGTGTACACAGCGTCAAGTGGTGTAGCGAATGTGATGCAGAATTACATATCCAGCATAGAAAAAGTTTGAACTGCGTTTAATGGGAAACGAAAAATGATCTAAAAAAATTATACTTTGTGTGTCGTCACATTATCTAGGCGACATTCTCGTTTCATATTTCAAGGTTTTTCTCACTTTTCGCAACTTTTGTATGTAAGTCAACACTGTACCACGCCGCGACTGAATATTTCACGAAAGTGACACGGTTATTGCTGCAGCGCCTTTTTTTCATGGACATGCCGAAATTGTTAGTGACAAGTGAGCAAACAAATTGTATCGCGCTGATATAGTCTACGGGAAACTTTTATTTCTCTCTGCAGAGTGTTGTGACAAAGATATTTCCTTCATGTTGTGATGTTTATTTTGTATTCTTTTCTTAGATGCCTAAACTTCATGCGAGAATTGAACAAAAGTTATAAAAGTGAACATTTTATATTTTTCTTTACGTTCAAAATATTTAATGGCCTATTTTTCAACCAATTACAGTTCTATATCTTTTAAAATGTAGTTGCTATAGCTATTCGTACGCTATATATTTGCAAATTAGAATTAGTGATTTACCAATGTTCAATTAATTTACATTGAAATCATTTTGACTAATCATTGAATCCGTTTATTAATAAATTATAATGCGATTTTTGTAATATATCACTTTTATTTTTAAATAATTTCCTTAAGAAATTTGAGTAATTTTAAAAGATTTGAAAAAATATTAATATAGCAATTTAGTGCAAATAGGATAATTGACTTCAGCATCTAATAATTCAATCGATGTATCTCGCTATAGATAATTATAACCCAATCGTCAAATCTGATCGTACATAATTTTGAAAATAAATAATTTATAGAGATATTGTTATTTTTATTTAACTATTACACTGGCATCCATATAATGCCGACATCCAAATTCCAACTGAACCTAGCACTATTTAACTCTAGTGATAGAGGTATCTGCAATTTCATAATCCTAGTTAAAGTGTCAATCATAATTAATTCTAAGAAAAATATAATAATAACATCAATTACCTAATAGACAATAATACCAAAATTACAAATTTGACTGAAATAGCTGAACCCATGAATAAGTTTTTCTGTGATATAGGGAATAAAATGAGAGATAGAATAACACAACCACAAAATGAAAACCTACAAATGCCGCCCATGAATGAAAATAGTATATATTTATTCCCAACGAACAAAAATGAAATAAAAGAAATAATAACTAGTTTAAAAAACAAAAATTGTGGCATAGATGGAATAAATTCACAAATGCTAAAAATATTAAAAGAATACATTAGTGAACCACTTGCAACAATTTTCAATACATGCATAGAAAATGGTATATGGCCAGAAGAACTAAAAATAGCGGAAGTTATTCCTATATACATAAGGGAAAGGAAAAAAATCTGATAAATAACTACCGACCGATATCTCTGATTTCTAATATCGCAAAAATATTTGAAAAACTAATTCAAAAAAGGCTATTAAGTTTCATAAACAAAAATAAGATCATATCAGATTGTTGAGGTTTGGAGGTTTAAATAAATAAGACTCCTGTATTGAACAGAAGAATGACTGGTTTATTGAAACTTTAACTACGGCGCTTCCTTGCGCCACACGCGAAGTGTTACTTCGTCGGCGTACAGGGCTAGAGAGAGAGAACAGCGCGTCGCTCGTTGTCGCTCGACATACCTTCATACTCACGGACCCACTAGGAAGGGGAGACTTACATGTGTGCACACGCATGTCGCGCGAGTTAAGTTAATCGTTTCCCAAAGATTATTTTGGATTAGGTGATTAAAAGAAAAATGACAAAGGTAAGTACTTGTTCCTTTATTAATGATACGTCTTAACAAGTCGAACTCCCGACAGATACTGACTCGAGCCGGTGCAAGAGCAGTATCGTTGACTTGCTTAATAATGACCATTGTTCTTGATTATTGACTGCTTTCAGAATTCGACAATGAGCTGTTATAAAAGTTGGCTGATACTCCATCGATCGCGAATGCGGTCGTTGAACGAGGTGTTGATGTTTGTTGCTACCTGACACCGTTGCCGTGCGGCTGCTGCTTATATAACTCCACCCTGCCGAAGTTCAATGACATCCTCGTCATTTATAGATGTGGTAGGTATGATTGCGTTTATTATATTTTTCTTCTTATTATTATTTTTGTTATTTTTTTCCCTGTATCTGAAATATATATAATACTAATGTTAATACAATTATTGAAATTACAATACTACTAATGGATATATAAAATCCGACTCCAATTTTTTGAGATATGGGTACATCTATAGGGGATATATCCATAGTTTTTAATGTTTCATAATGTAAATGATGATTCTTTATAATTAAGGGTAAGATTATTTCTGACAGTTTCATTTACCCTAAATCGCTCTGAAGTAAATGTCCTTGTATTCGAATATTGGTATTTTTGATCAGATGAGTTCCTTGAAGCTTAGTTTTGATGTTACCATAACCAATCATAATTGGATAATTACTTGATACAAGTGTTGAATTATCAGCTAGAGGATAAGTCAAAACCAAAGGTAGATTTATTAATCTTAATACCGATTTCATTTCCTCCGTAGTGATCTGTTGGCACAAATAGTTTTCCTTGTATGTCTTTTCACATTTATTAGCAGAGAGCTATCAATGGTCCAAGCCGCTTCCAAGGTGTCGTTATTATTTCCGTTTCGTTTCTGCTATTTATTGTGGCAAGTCTTTGAATTAAGGAAAATTCAATAGGATTAAGGATAGGAATTTTGAGTGTATAGATTATGGAATCTTGGATATATACGATTGATCCCTGAGTAAAGCGAAAATCTAACAAATTATTATAATGTAATATTAGTTCTTTCCGCGAATATATCTTTAATAAATGAATTCTCATATCTGTTATTTGTCCGTAAGTTAATCTTTCTAAACTAAATGTTTGTTCCGAAAAGATAAATGATCTTTTAATTTTATCGAATAAATTAAGAAATTGTTGTTCTTGAATTATTAGTGTAATCGTGGTTTCAAAAAGGTTAAATTGTTTATCTTGTTGACTTAATGCTAACGATATATTATGTAGATTTTTATTAATTATATCAGTATTGTTATTTATACTTTTGCCTATTTTGTTAATAATAGTTATTGTTTTGTTAATGGTAATAATGTCTTCTAATCTTTGTTCTTCCAAAAAATTTAGATAATTATTTATTTTTTCCAGGTCATTTGCGTCTGGGTTCCCAAAAAGGTATTTTATTACCGAGCCAAAGCCATTTATCAATCCTCTCTTCACCCTTTTATTTCTGGGAACCATTTGCTGTATATCCTCATATATTTCGTCGCATAATATTGCAGCTTGTCGCAGTAGATTTGATTCCTTTAAGGGGGTCTTACAGCTATAAACCCATCTTCATAAAATCACATAAAAAAACCAATTTAAAATATTAGTACATGTAAAATACATAAATATATTATAAATATAACTAATTTTTGTTAAAAAAAATCAATCCCAGATCCTTAAGACTATTTTAATAAGAGCTATGATGTTTTCAAAAAATAAAGTTTGGCGTAGACTTTCTCAGGCACCACTATATGTACTTACATGGAGTAAAGCTTAAAACACTTGTTTTACATTCAACTCTGCGTCAAAGCTCCAGTTTTTGGAATTTTTCTCTAAGTAAGTTTTTAATGCAAAAAACCATTTTTTGTTGTTAATTTTTTGAGTTTTTATGGTTTTTTGCATTAAAAACATACTTAG
>JAYJLV010081984.1:0-14188 GCA_036873485.1 Torymus texanus
TTATAGAATAAGGAAAATCAGTTCTCAGAGGTGTGCTTCAACTTTTTTTTTCGTCATTTTTTCAGACAAGTTATGGGAAATTTTTTGTGAATTTCTACATATACATACATATACACAGGATTTTTGTAAGTCCCGTTATTTCGATGATATTACCCAAATGTAGCTTTTACTGAAAAATACTTTCTAATATTTCTCACGAGTAAAACGCATAATCTTGCAACCAATGTATATATAACGAAAAATCGAAAAAAATTTTATTATCCAATCTTCGACAACGAAATTTCATTTGACACGATACCACCACATGTCACATAAATTTGCATGTAATTAGTAATTTCTATTGCTGTTTCAGTACGTCATCTCTCTCTTAAAATTCATTCCTCTCATAAACCATCAAGCAACTACTGTGCAATTCTGGTGAAATATCAATTAACAATCGTCACGGGGTGAACCTTTCGAATTTAAATATTCATACGGTCAGAACGCATGAGAGTATCACACACTCACACACACATACGCACACTCTCGAGTATATACGCGCGCGAGAAATATTTCGAATTTCCGGGACCGTATTTTCCTCCCACATTGTAGGCACCTATATATACGCGCACGACTATACTCTCTCTCCCTTTCCGCAGACTGATTTCACATTCTGTACACCGCACGCGCGATTCGCGCTCGACGTACGCACGTGTATGGTGCACGTATGTGTGTGTGTGTGTGTGTGTGTGTGTGTGTGTGTATATATGTATATACGTATATATATACACGACTATGCCTTGTCGCCGTAGGCAGTTTCGCTGTGCGCGCGCTCTCGTTGCTACTAATTCTGAAATTCCGCATTAACATTCCCTAAGTTGCGTATTACGTATATGTATAGAGATAGAGGGTGGATGGGAGGGGGGGGGGGGTATACGAGCGCTAGCGAACGAGCGAGTGAGTTCGTACAAGTTTTACCGAAGTAATTCGATAATGCGAAATGCATAGACTCTCTCTCTCTCTCTCTTTCTTGTATGTGCACTGAGCGAGTAGATGGTTGGGTTGTTGTATATATATATATGTATATATTCGCGGGAGTGGGTGAGAGTTCAATGGAGTTATTCGGGAATTTTAAATAATAGTTCGGGTGCCCGCGACATTTGGAAGTGGTCATTTTACCAAGGCACCCGTATGTTAGCTCTTATATGGATACATAAATGAAATGACCTTCAGCTGTCATACTTCGGGTGGAGGTTGGTGTAATAGAACCACTCCACGTTGAAAATTGTTAAAAAAAAAAATTAATAATACCAAAGCTGAAATTTGTTGTATAATTTATTTATAATATTTAATGAGAAAAATCACCTTCAGCTGGGCAAATGCCGGTAGAAAATGTTTTAGGCCTTTAACCTTTATTCAGATAGCTATAGTGGACCGTGTGTTCCCGAGGCTTTCACGGCTCAGCTGAAGAGTTTTCCCCTACAAATAAGCCAGCTGATTGTTGTTTTTGTTAATACTATAGACATACCTGTAATTTTGTAGAATTTGAGCTTTGGTAGAATAAATAATAGAGTCAAGCCCGCGTTGAAAAATGTCAAAGTAGTTATTCTCGATACAAATGCGAAATAGTACATTACGATACATGTGCCTTAAGTAGCCCATTATTGTACGGCGTAATATTAGCCGTATATAACGCCGTGCAATAATGGGTTACTTAAGACACGAGTATCGTATATAATTTTATAGCACGGCTGTCTAAACCCGCCGTCACGCATATCCGTGACCGAGCAGGCCATTATTGCACCGCGAGGTTAGCGCACGAGCGCAGCGAGTGTGATAAACGCGGTGCAATAATGGGCTACTTAGGTCACGGATAGGCGTGACTTAAGCGCGGGCTTAGGCCACACCGTGTTATAAAAGTGATTTTATCTTCGTGTGGACGTTTGCGCCCGAGGGAAGTGTGGGCGGAGATGGTGTAAGATTTGGATTGTTGATTTTAATCGAATACAGAGGTTTAGATTTGTAGAGGCAATGGTAATTTAAAAATTATTATTTTTCTTACAATCAGCTTTATGCGAATGATATTATATTCTCCATAGAAGCCGAATTATAAAGATTTAATTAATTTCTTCTTTTTCCTAAGTGGAAATTGAAATTCAAACCGATGCGTTTCAGTGTGAAATTATAATCAGTTCGAGTGTAATAAGTAAACCGTTATTTTCAATAATTGGTTATTAATAATTACTGCGGTTAATAATGGGACCTATAACAATATATAAAGTAACTATCCACCTATCTAAAAATATTAATTGCTGATAAAGTTATTGTGAATTTTCAGAATTTATATCAGTACATTATTGTAATTTAAATGAAAGTGGACAATTGATATTATTTAATTTTAAGAAATGTAAAGGGGAGGCTGCTTCTTCTACGTTTATTATGTGTATGTTATATTCTATAGAGGATCTATTTAGACTGAATAATTTATATTTTGAGATCCTAAAACATACCCCAAAGTTTGAAAAAATCCGTGACCCATATGTAGCACCACAAATACCTACTAGTAGGTATTTCTGATCGTACATAGTATTTGTATTTTTCAACATTATAAACAAATAACAGCCACCTATTAAGACTTTGCAACATTTTTTGGCAAAATGAATACTTTCGTGTTTTTTATGTCACTTTAAAGTAATGAAAATGACTTAAGACTCAATTTATTTAATACATAGAAAAAGACATAAGTATGAATTTCGCGACGAACTTTTCCTTTTACTTTTGCGTATATAAAAAAAGAGACCAACACGTGCAAGGAATATTTTGCCCTTTTGCAAGCAATCTCTATTTACGATTCAAAGGTTACAGGTACTAGTAAAGGAAGTTTTGTTTTCGGCACATAACGTGATTAGCGATTCATAGTGATTTCAATGATTTCACATATATGTAATCGATTTCATCCTACCCTGATCAAGTAATTTCCACTGCGAGTAGCCCCTCGAAAATAGGTCAAAATAATTATCTTTAATTATTAAAATTGACATTCAAACGCACTTCCCGCATAATATTCACGCACCTATATTATTTTCCATTATCTTTCTAGGTCAACCAAAATGAGCGAAAAACCAAACACAAAATTAAACAATTAAAGTAGTTCCAATACCCGCTTCGACTAATACCAACTTTTACATCATCATTTCGAAAACTATCAACTGCCATCGCCCTATAGCCAATCCGATTAAAACCTAAATACCGAAAACAATTACACACCGCGCGTACGCACACAAGCGTGGAGAAAATGATAGGCGCGGAGGCCGCTATATACACGCTTTGAAATTTCAACGCAGTGCGAGAATCCTACTAATCCGCATAATCGAGCGCGCGATGGCGATTCGATCGTCGTCGCAGTGGCGTCGTGAATTAATTCACGAAAAGTGCACATAAACGCTGCGGATGAGTAGAGGAGAGGGGGTGAGGCTGAGCTTATCGCGTCGTGTCGATAATGTAGTGAATATAAACTCGGGCTGCTGGGAATTGTCAAATTATATCCGCGTGGAGGATGCAAATATGTGGCGGATGGCTTATACGGTTGACGATTTTAAGTTTTAGTGGATATTAAAAAGAATATTTTTCGTTGAGAAATTAATTCAATTTATTACCACCTATAAAGGTTCTCAACAATACTGCCGTGTGAAATAGAAACTTAGATAAGTACAAAATCGATGAAACTAAGAAAATTAAGAAAAAGTGATTTATTTCAGATCCTTTATGAAAGTAATTTTTTAAATTATAAAAATTTGTACTTGTACTAAAATGGGGGTTCTCTATCTGTCAGTCCACTCAAAAATTGAATTCATAAAAAATCCTTTAAAAAATGTAAAAAATGTTTTTACGTGGTTTTATTTAGTACAATATTTTTTTAAAACCTTACAGAAAAGCACTTACGTGTTTGTTCGGGTAAAAGTTAAATGAGCTCGGACTTCTTTTTATACGTATAAACTTACATAGTCATAGGAATGTGCAAGATATACCAGAGATTTTCGAATACACTTTTTAAACCATTATAAATAACTCAAACTTTAAACAAAAATTCCAATAAAACCTAAAAATGTTATCTACAAGAATCAATGCAATATTACAAAAAAAATTGTAGAGATTTAAAAGCTTTTAGGTATCGTATTACAAGGAACAAAATTAAAATTAAAATTAGGGTATTTTTTCGGATTTGTTGGGAACTCTTTTATTTTACTTTCTTAAGGCGTTATTAATGCGGTACAGTTTGCAAATTTTTTATAATTATTTTACAAAGATCTTCCTTCATAAAATAATGTGAGTTTCTAAAATTTTTATAATATTTTCCGTTTTATTTCTCTGAATTCAATAACTATCGAAAAAAACTCAATTCCAACCCGCATATCCCTAATAAGTCGTAAGTTCATTGAAATTTTAATATTGGAATTGAATAAATGAAATTATTTAGACGAAAGATTTTATTATTATGAATACAAAAGTATTTTTAGAATAATGAACAATATAATAACTTTGTAGAATTGTTTTTATTTATAACTTTTATTCGTTGTCATAACTGTTAATTAAATCATTAACATTTGCCTCTATCATGTTTTTCCAAAACTGACGTCTGCTAGTAGGCATTAATGGTACCAAATTATTTATAATACCTTGTTTATTAACACTAGGAATGCCGCGTGCAATGCCTACAGTTTCTGGAGTGGAATGACCTTTTTTTATTACTTTTGATTTAATAAAATTTAATTCTAGTGATTGTTCAGACTCATCATACGTTAATTTGTATGCCATTTTATAACTGCCTCGTCTAACCTGGTATTATACCACCCATCCCGCATTCATCGTACAACACTGAACAAAAAAAAAAAAAAAAAAAAAATTCTTTCCCACATGCATCATATTATCGATACCCCGCTCACCTCTCACTTTAAAAGTTTGCCGAGGCACGAGTTTCTCTCTCTCTCTCTCTCTCTCTCTCTGTCGCACGCGCACTCTCGTAAATACCACGGGAGTTGCGAAATTGAAGTTCGTGCACCAGCGAATGCAAATTCGGTGCCTTCGAAAATTCCACTCGTACACGTATACATATATGCGTCTTTCTCGAGGGAGAACCGTTGGTGCGAGCTGCCGAATTTGTAAATAAAATGAGGTTGGGACATGTACTTTGAGGCTCAATTTGTACGTTGTTAGTAGCGGGTGTTTTTTTTGGAGGAGATGACGCGGATGGTTTTTTTCTCGGGGGGACACTGGTTGTGGTGATGGGAAGGTTGAATGGTGTGAGCGTGAAAATTTCTAGAGGATGTTTAGAGTATTTTCGAATAGAATATTTTAGGGGTTGTTCATTTTTTATTAGAATGACAAGACTGTACATTTGAATTATTTATTATTAATTTGCAATGCAGAAACAGTGATGAAGCTAATGTTAATATCTGTACATTCTTTTCGAGTTTATGTCTATTGAAAATTTATTTCATTCATTTAGAAAATAAATATTTTAATACAGAATATTTAATGATGATGATTAGAAATTTAGTTAAATAAAAGAAGTTCTTATTTTATTTTTATCTTTAATTTATAAATCAACGTAGTCCACAATAATTAGTGAGGTGTATAGTAATTTTGTGAGCTACATAATTAAAAAATATTCAATTAATGCAATCATAACAATGGTGATTCAATCCAGCATTTAAAAGAAAAAATACCCCTATAACTTTTTAAATGTAATCGTAATGTTTTATTAATTGATGAATATTTATAATGGAATACAAATTTATATTCTAAAAGAACGGCGAAATCTGAATACTTACTATTTGATATAATATTTCTTCTAAAAATTAGAACATTATGATACGAGTGCGCGCGATAGGGTACACCTACACAGCGCATGAGTATCGTATACTATTTTTTCTACCAAGTTTTGCAAAATTCGAGTTTGCACACGTATTTGAATGCGCGAACTCGAACTTTGAGTACAATAATGATAAGAAAAAATATTTTTCAAGGTCCAACCAGATTTTACAGAGAAACAAAATGCAATATGTACTGAAGATGCGTACTGAAGCTGGCTTTTAGTTCAAGTACGGCATCTAAGGTGTCCTGATTATCAAAGTTTATTTAAAAGTATTAATCAAAGTAAACGATCACGAATGATTCCTTGAGAGTTTAGTTCTTTGTCTGCTGTCATGTAATTTATACAGTTGTTAAAATAAAATTTTCTCAATCAAACTAAGTCACTCTAAGCAGTAATACGTAAGTTTTTGATTTTTTTAACCTTATCAATCAGGCGTTAATGTATTAATGAAAATTATTATGAGGTTGTTATTAATCAAGATTACCTTACATTTAAGAGATTTTAGTAAAAATAACTAAGCAACTTAATAAGCCTAAATCATACTCTAAATCATATTAAAAAAAATCCAATCAAATTCAGAACATTTGCATCCAACTTACTCCGCCTAAAAAAAACTCGTCTGCCAAAACTCAAACTACCCCCTAACTATATTGAACGCATGATAAATAAACCGACATTAGTATCCCTTCGCGTTCCTTCCATACCCGGAAGTACCAAACCTCAGTTCTCAAAATAACTAATATAATATACTCGCCTAATCCCTATTATACACATAAAATAAATAAAATCGATCGCGTAATCCTCCGCAAAAGAACAGAGTACGTGTAGGTGTCATCAGACGCGCTGGATTAAAAGACGAAAATACACACACTCGTGTCCGATTTCGTGTCCGAAATCCAATTGCCGAGTCGGCAGAGACGGAGATAAAGTAGGTGATAGAGTCGCATATATATGTATATATACACGTTTCTTCCTCATCTGCTGTGGACCAATCGGCGCGTATGATACTGCCCCGTCGGGACATTGGTTATGCGCGCCTGGCGCTTTTCCACTTCATTGCCCGGTCGTATTTGCCTCTTTGGCGCGGGTGATGTGCGTTCCGGTTTATTATAAGGGAGGAGAGATGGCGGTATATACGATAGACGATTCTCTGCCGAAAGAAGGAGAAAGAACATCGTGAAATGACGGTGAGATCGTACACAGAATTTTATGGTTGTCGTATTTTTCTTGGGCGAGGTGTGTAGGTAATTGCGTTAAGTTTTTGGATCAAAATTGTTTATTAATATTAGTTACTTTTATATCTATAGTGTTTGGCAGTAAATTTTTATAGCAATAAGGTGAATATGGTATAAGAATATATTTTTAGCAAATTAATCGATTCTTAGTTCACAGGGTAACCCATTTTAATCGATGGATCCAAATATCTTCTAAAATACTCAACCTACAAAAAAATGATTCAAATGAAATGACCTTGAATATTGACCTCAAGGTCAAATCCATTAGTAGCGAAAGGTGACCTTTGTCCTGAACAATTTTTATCTGAATCATTTTTTTGTAGGTTAAGTGTTTTAGAAGATATTTGAATCCATCGATTAAAATGGGTTACCCTGTGTATACAATAAATCTCATGCAGACTATCCTCTATTATTAATTTTTAACTGTATACATTCACAATCATCCCAGCTTCCACTAGCACACCTCATTTTTCGTCTTCCACTAAAAAAAAAATCTCGAAACATAAACTCACCACATAGCATACCACCAGTCGTGTCCCTACACCCTCCTATAAACCTTTCCACCATACCTACAATGCCGACTAATAAATTCCATCGCAGCCGCAATAGCTACGCCGCGAAAAACTGCACACAAGGCTGCACAAGTGTAAGAGATGAAAAAAGAAAAAAAAAACAACAACAAGGAACCTTCTGCACTTATACCTTCGCTCTGCGTAAATCACTGACACGTGTAATTTCGCGCAGAAGCGTATATACATCGACGGCGAATTTCGAGAGACTGAACAGCAGCAGAAGCCGCGAAAGTGGCGGCATGAGCGTCGTCGAGAAAGTTTTGTAATATTGCGAACGCGTGTGTGTATATATATAGGTATATGTTCTATGCGGATGCACGTATACGAGCAACACGACTATGTGAGCTTTGTTCTTTTTGCATGAAAAGGTGTGGTGGCAAGGAGAGAGAATGGTGAAGATCTATGTCACGGATTCATTGTTCCATCTGTGAAGGATTATAAGGAAATATTTAGATGATAAAGAATGAATTCGATCTGCGTGTTAATAATTGAGAAAGGTTTTAATTTGTTATAAAAGTATGATGTGGTTGCATTATTGAAGGCAATTATGAAGATATAAATGTTGCAGAACGAATATATCTGTCACAGATTGATTTAAATTTTAAAGCGCATGGATTTATTGTTAAATGAGAAATGACTATATAAATATTTCATAATCAAGACTGCTGAGAATTTGAAAGCTGTACGTGCATTACTAAAGTTTGTGCATAATTCAATGATTAACTTACAACCATTATAAGATATTGGTTTATTTATAGATTCCACAATAAAAGTGCACTGAAACAAAAAGTCTTATATATTGAAATAAATTGATTTACTTGAATATGGAAATGTTTTTTTTTCAGTGTATATATAAGTACCATCAGAGCAGTACTTCACTCGATTGATCAATTTTTCTCAACTTTTACTCTAATAGAATAGCAATCGAAACATATTCGTATACGTCACTTACAGTTCGAGTACGCATAAGTGCTTCGACCGTCGTGCCGCCTCTTAATTTTACCGAAATCGCATAACTTTCGATTCTCTCTCTCTCTCTGTCTCTCTCGCTCTCTCTCCCTCCCTCCCTCCCTTGTGTTAGAGTAAATTTTTTTCAGGAGAATAGCCCCACCGGCTCTATAGCTTCCAGCCCAAAAATTGCACGCTCAGCGGTGCAATTTTATGAGCCAGGGGCTGTTTTCCTGCTTTATCGTGCACAACCGACACTAATCAACAATTGAGAAGCTCCTGAACGTCCCTCTGCATCTGTCTGCGCCTATACAGCTGTTTCCAGCATCGCAAGCTGTTGCATACAACACGCACACAACCTGGCACTGCACAACAACATCACTTGCATTACTCCTTGCAACGGTTACCACAACACCCAACGGCTGATTTTAAAACTTGGAAATTCTAACTTTCCAGTAACCGACGGTACCGAACATCAAAACTAACAAACCTCTACCCTCTTTTTTGACTCATGGAGAAAAGGTGTGTTGTGTATGGAGAGATATCAGCATGGCAGCTAGCTTTGTGTTCAATATGCAGTCGTCCCTGTCACATCAAGTGCTCGACAAAAGAAAGGGCTCACTCCATGTGATTTATACCACAGTGGAGAACAGCGTCCGGCTCAAAGCAAAGCTACAACGACAGCCAAGCCAAAAAGCGCACCGAAAAGCGCGCAGCACCCCGAGTCCGTGTTTACTGCCACAGCCGCTCCCCTTCTCCGCACATCTCTCAGCACATCAACCCCAGCGGGCGAGCGTTTCATGCGCAACAGCAGCTCTGGGAAATCTACCTCACTGCTTGGTGTGAGCGTAGAGTCTGTTGGGAGGGTTAGCGGCTTGCAGGGGCCTACTCTGAAGAAGACGGTCCAGAACAACGGCGAAGGTTTTATCTTCAAATCTGTTAATTTTAATGACGTTGTTCTTGCTATTTCTCATTTTTCATGCAGATGAGTTGTCCCAAAAGGTGGTTGTGAAAGCTCTTCCTGGCATTGGTGACTATCTAGTAAGAATCTTTAACTCATTTTTTGCACGGGGGATTCAGCAGCTCCGTCATCAGTCTCCGATTTCCAACCCAAAGCGCTCCTTTGCTTCCTCTCCAAGGTACTGGAAAAGATCACGCACTACCAGATCACGGAGTATCTAAAAAAAAATAATTTGTTTGATTCCTTCCAAGTCGGATTCCGAAAACATCACAGTACTCAAACTGCTTTGCTCAAACTGACTGACGACATACGAATGGCCATAGACAAGAAAAAACTGACGCTACTACTTTTATTCGATTTCAGTAAGGCCTTTGACACCATCTTGCCTACAAAACTATTGTATAAACTTCGTCAAGCGTGGTTCTCCAGGTCGGCTCTCATGTGGATCAAATCGTATTTACAGAGCCGAACCCAGAGCGTTATTACTAATAATAAAGGAAATTCGGATTGGTTGGAAACCAACCTGGGAGTTCCACAGGGATCCGTCCTAGGCTTCCTTCTGTACTATCTTTATGTGAATGACTTACATGACGTACTAGTCAGAGATACAGTTAATCATATTTTTTACGCAGATTATCTCCAAATTTACGTAAATACCACTAAAGACGGAATTCACGAAGGTATTGCGCGGCTGACACAAGCGGCACAATTTGTCTCTGAATGGGCGGGGAGCTCCGGCCTGCATCTTAATACTCAGAAAACGAAAGCAATCGTTGAAAAGAAATGTTAATATTATTAATGAAATGAATCGGCCAGGTATTGAGCTGCAGTCTGGTTGCTCATCCCGTTTAGTGAAGAGGTTGTGAGTCTCGATGTTACACTTGACAGTAAACTCACATGGAAACCACACATTAACCAAGTCGCAAAAAAAGTCAACAGAGCCCTTTACAGACTGCGGTTTATCAGGGCATGTACCACCGAGACTCTCCGTAAAAGGCTTTAATTCATCCGCATCTAGATTATTGCGTGGTAGTTTACTTGGATGCGAATGACGAACAACGAACGAAATTACAGCGTTTGAGCAATTCGTGTGTGAGGTACATCCTTGGGGTCTGTCACGAGAAGCACATTTCTCCGTACAGACAACAACTGGAATGGCTTACTACAGATTCGCGGAGACAATACCACATGATGGTTGTAATATACAAAGTTCTACGCCTCCGTGATTTATTTAAAAAATTCATTCCACGGGCTACTTTCTGTGGCGAACCGCCGGAACTCGCTCTTGATTCTGTGAAAACTAACACAGAACCGAATTCGTTTCAAATCAAGGGAGACAGATTATGGAACTCTCTCCCTCTCCTCAATTCGCAACCTCACATCTCTTTACTCTTTCAAGAGGGCACTGAGTCAACATCTCTTTGACTGTCACACCAAACCACCTGAAATGGTATATGGAGCTGCTAGTACACTATAATTTTAAGTTTAACTTTACTGTGACAATAAATTTTTATTCTTATAAGTGCGTATATACTTTATGATACTCTCGACAGATAGATCTTTAACGTAACTCTAATTTTATATTGTATTTTCTTCATGTATTCACTATTCATCTATTCATCTATTCATTTATTTATTTTTACTGCATATTTCTATGTCATTTTATATCATTTGACTAATCAGCTTGGTTTAAATTGCGTGCTTTAATTATTTGTTAATCCAACTTGTATTTCAAAGTTTTGCCGCTGAGGCGAATAAAAAGAATATCTATTTATTTATCTATCTATCTATCTCTCTTTCTTCCACCTACTTCCTTATATACTCTCTCCGTTTCTCCACGTCGTCCATATAAATATACACAGTCATCCAAGTCCTCGATAAGTAACTATATATACACATTTATACACCTACACACGGCATTACACAATCGTATATACCGAAATCAATGGTCTTACGGCTAAAGTCTTGCACCCTCGGGGAACTGCGAGAGTTCACCTCTATATACTCGTGGAAACAAATCAGAATCCCAAAGATAACACTTCGAACTCAGCGTAATGCGTATAGATATACATATACTATATATATACCTTCAGTTACACGCACACTGTCGAGGATAAACTGCCTGTAAATACAAGAGCACTGGGAGCTTAAGGAGCTACGCGCGAGCGCGAGAGAGAGAGAAAGAGAACTTCTCTCGAGAGGACGAGTGAGGGAAGATTTACCGGGGTAAGAAGAGAGAGAGAGAGAGTTCGGTCTCTGCCCCTATCGTGTTGAAGTACAGTCCGAGCGAAAGGAGTGTGTGTGTGTGTGTGTGTGTATACGTATATACATATACCCACACACGCAAGCAAGACGCGTATACGTGAGGTGCCGCGCGTGTAGGAGAACGTATTTTATATACGAAAGGATCGAGAGGAGACCATAGGAGGAGGGAAGTCGGAGGAGATGTCGTTGTACGCCAATGCCGTCACCGTTGCGTGTCGAAGTTTCCTCGACTGTCGAGGAATTCCCGTGTACGTATATATATATGTAGGTATATGTAAGTTCTTGATGTAGGTGTGTAAATGGATTCGGAGAAGATACGGAAAGTGGATTATCCGTGGTGGTTTGGTGGTTTTTTTTTAATTTTGGATTTATGTGTGGGGAAGTGTTTTTTTTTAAATGCAAAGGTTTTAAAAATGTTTGGTAAGAAAATTTAAGATATTTTCTAATGATAAATGAGTGAAAAGTAACTTGTTGGTGTACACAGGTGTAAAAATAACATAATAGTGAATATATTCGCACCAGTGATCGACTTTTCATTCATTCATATTTGGAGAGTATACTTCTATTAAATATCTATTTTGCTAGAAGGAAATCGCGATCTAAATTCGTGATCTAAATTCTACTTTATTCCACTTCCTTGATTAACCTTTCTAGTAATTGAAACGGATGAAACTTATATTAATTTTATAATTTAGTTCTACTTTCCGTTATTAAAATTTCAAATATAAATATATAATACGATCGAATTTTACCATCTTATCGTTTATCTACCCTGAAAAAGTCTAAGCGATAAAACACGATTACACTCTGAAATAACTTTTAGAAAAAAAAAAATAACCCATCGCCCTATAAATCCAAGTCCGCAACCTCGTCGCCACCGTTTATCACCTCGGCTAATCTCAAAACCTAATAATAATACCACGTATACGCTCTATCTTCACCCGAAAAAAAGGAAAAACATTATAATCCCACTTCTATATACAACATCTATACGGTCATTGATGTTTTTCCCCACTTAATTTTCATAAAACTCATTTATATTTTCATCGAGCACGTGTATGTGTCTATATATATATATGTGTGTATATGTACATACACACGTGTATCATCGACACCACGAGTACCAAGGGCAATAAACACGCTCCTGGTAGCAGCGTTACTTCAGCCCTGAAATATCGGAAATTTTTCAGAGAAAGAAGCAATTCCCGATCGTCGATAAGTCATATATTATACGATATATAACGCACGAGCACTCTATAGATATATACACATGAGTGCGTATAATTGTTCGCTTATATATTATTAGCGCAGCTGCGAGTCCTATTAATCAGTCTATAAGGTATAGTATATTTATATCGGTATTCCATTTAACACCGACGTCGGTGTAATTGTGTATATATATATATATATATATATATATATATATATAGAGAGAAAGAGAGAGAGAGAGAGAGAGAGAGAGAGAGAGAGAGAGAGAGAGAGAGAGAGAGAGATATAACGATGCAATTTTCCACGCGGTTGCGACGCGAATGAATTAAGCGCGTTGATGATGTTTGTAACTTAATAAGTGTACGATGATAGAAGGGAATGTGTGATACGGCAATGAAGATTATTGAGTGGACTGCTGTTATTAATAACTGAGGCGAATTGCTGATTGACGAGATCTTTGTTTAAACGTTTTTTAGCATGGAAAAAAACATAGCGTTGACTAACTATGTATTATAACTTGCAATTTTTTTATAAGACCCTGAATTTTTCATCTATATTTGCGAGGAATATATGGATATTTACGGATTATTCCTGGTATATACAAAAGCCCCGTTATCGTAAAATATTTGACGACAAAAGCGTGAATTCCACATAAATATATATGTAATATTACTGTTGCACATTTTTCAGTATGTGCGTGTGTGTGTGTGTGTGTGTGTGTGTGTGTGTGTATATATATATATAACAACGAACGTAAAAATTCACGACACGCGCACGTAGAATTGCACGCCTACATATATAATGCCCATACCATCACGCACGACGTCAACATACCGCACATCCCTATATTATATCGACAGTCTAGCCGTGGGCGGACACCGATCAATTACCTAATTTATATCCATATATATAACACACCCACCCGGTTAATCTCTTGATAATAATGATAATAATGATTAATATCACTTATTGAGCGGTCGTTCGAAATTCAATATAGGAGAGAAAAAAAAACGTTGCAATAAGAATATAATATATACGTATAGGATGAATCGGCTGAAAGTCATGATAGTGTATACACACACACACACACACACACACACACACACACACACACACACACACACACACACACACACACACACAC
>JAYJLV010082005.1:0-14187 GCA_036873485.1 Torymus texanus
CTCTCTCTCTCTCTCTCTCTCTCTCTCTCTCTCTCTCTCGCTCTCTCTCTCTCTCTCTCTCTCGCTCTCTCTCTCTCTCTCTCTCTCTCTCTCTCTCTTGCAACTTACGCGCAGCGAGCTCAGGGGAGCTTTGGATTATTGGCAAATCCATAAATGATGCGCAATATCTTAATATCCGTTTGCCTCGGTCGACACAGTGTATATACATATATACGGTGTGGAGCAGACGCTTAGACGAGAGGCGCGAGCGCGCCATTGGTCGACAAGTTCTTCGACTCTCGGTGCGGCGCTTGCGCATCAGCTGAGTTATTAATCCTCATTCATCGCGGCGCTGACTCGTTTGTCTTTTCGAGACACCGACGACGACGACTATGCATATACCTACAGGTAACCGAGAGCCAGCGAGCGCCGCGCGGTGTAGTAATGGAGGCACTTACCCTGGAGCGGGATATAAATGGCACTTTTAAACTCGCACCGAGTTTTTTTTAATATTGAAGAGAATGCGCCTCCGGAAGAAGAGGCGAGGCGAGAGGCCAGAGAAAGAGAGACGGCGTGCATACACAACTCACATTAATCGTGATTATGGGGCGCTTTGCGGAAATTATGCTTATAACGGCTTTAATAGACACTATAGCTCCGAAATGTTTATTGATTTTGTACAGTTATTGTTTTGATGAAGCGCGCTTTGATGTCATTTTGATATTTTATAGATACTTGAAATGAGGCGAAATTTTTTAAAGTTTAAATAAAACAACTTGCATCGTTACTTGCAACTCTACTATAATGTATTTATTCGAAGTTGAGCTTAAACGTATCTCGTAAATAAAAAGAATCGATCTTCTCGCTGTTCTATTAAGAGGGACTCTGGTTCTATTCAATCCACGGCGCTTAACTTTAATCTTCTTAATTGTACTTCCTTTTGTTTTCAAAGGAATCCGGACCTCAAATGAGTAACTGAGATTAGCGCGAATTACTGAAGATAACGTAATTGCTATTCTGACAAATGAACAACGTATTATTAAAATAGATTATGATTCCGACATGAACTTTGATTCTTATATTAATATGTCAATATGGTTAGTTATCCACTAAATGGTCATGTCAAAGTTAATAAATCGTGTGTGAAATAAGGTAGAGACCATTATAATTTATTAATAATATTGTAAGCGACAAGTATAATTTGACTTTTTATCATAGCAGTAGAAATCGTATAATGAAAATGTACCTTTATAATGTTATCGTAATGTAAAATGGAATTTTGGAAAAATTTTGTTCTCTATATTTTCGGAAAATCTGTTTTTCTTTTATACTGTTATGCAGTTTATATATAGTATAGAGATTTCATCACATACTAAGGCATTACAGCTTTGCAACGCTTAAAAATAAATTGTTTTTAACACTATTAAATGAAAATAAGCATACCCATGGATATATAGTAAATGGAAAAACGCAGGTGAACGTTGCAAAAACAATGTTATTGCGAAGAGCTTATCAAATATGAAATGAAAAAACATAACTGGTGAAAATGAAAGGTAAATTGAAGTAAACAAGGGTGACGGTCATTAAAGTACGTAGAAAAATCGAGATTTCATACAACATCCAATAACAAAAATTTAAAAAAATAACTTAATAAATATTTCCCTTATTTTATACCCACATAAATTCATATGCAGATTCTTACGAACGTACTCTTGCCAATTGTATTAATAACACAAAAATTTTGATCAAAAAATATTATTTATGCTTGAAAAAATTTTCATCGTCTGTATATCGTACTGTCAAAGTTATAAAAAATAGTATGATGTAACAATTTTATATAGAATTAATTAAAATGTATCCTAAAACACGCTTAGCCTATCTTATGTTAAAGTCGCAAACTTTGACATTAATATTTCAATAATTAAATCTCTCTCTATACTCAGCGTTTGAAAAATCGATAAGGCATATCATAATAGGTACGTATACACCAATTTTCAAGAAAAATTAGAGAAAATCGATTTCTCAGAGAACGTCTTTCTTTATGGTCTTATAAATTTTATAGGTTCTCTATAGATATTTATCTATAGGAATCCCGTCGGTATCCCTCTTCTTTTATGTACCTCGCAGGAACTAAATCATTTATTAGTGCTATAATTTAGTGTACATTCATTAACGTACGAAAGTAATATTTTAAAAACTTATCAACTGCGCTCAAACATATTACGGACTTGACTAACATCAACATTTTTTAAAAATATTAAAAACACTTTTGTATAAATTAATCTTCAATAAGCAACAAAAAATTGATATTAGTATTTGAATTGGTTGAAACTCAATTCATATAACAGTCGAAAATAAATTGACAAAGTAAATACTACGTGACCTAACAAGCTATTAAAAAAAATTAAACTTTTATCGTATCTGAGAATGAAACATCTTCTATTTCCTCTGGGCTTTAACTAATTTTCTTTCCTGAATATTTATAGTATTCTTCTCTTAACCAAGACTATATTATTTCAGTTATTTCCTTAATAGAATTCCATTTATTGTTCTTTAATCTCGGTATGATACAGCACTTCAATATTTTGCTTCCATTATTATTTTAACCGAGAATTTGAACTATTAAAATGCAATAATACAAAGAATTTGAATAATAAAATACTTATGAAAAAAGTTATTATCATTTGCAACACACGAAAGTTTAATTAATAACAAACTTCATTTATATATAAAATGATAATACTCGCGATGTTTATTTTGTCACGGACTCAGCTGCTCGACTGTTCATCCGAGCCCTGACGCGTCAGCATAACGATAAGAATAAGATGCGCACAAGGCCTTTGAGTAAGTCTCGCGACATTAGCTCCGTTGGTAGAGTGCCGGATTAGAATCCGCGGGTCTGTGTGTTCGAGTCCCGGTTGTCGCCTATTTTTCACGCGACTTATTCATTTCATTCACTCCGTCTTCTCTTTGTACGTAACAATATACATTTCATGAATATTAAAATTATTCTAAAGCTTTATTAAGGAATAATGTTCGTAATCCATAAATTTTCGGTGCATCTGTAATTAAGCTGACAAATTTTGTATAAAAGATCCATGTAAATAACTTGAAAAATCTAACTCAAATATTTTCTTAAGTTATATTTTAACATTAACCTTCCATTACTTTAATTGCATAGAGCTGAAAATTATATTATCCACAAAAATATTTGGGCTAATAAAAGATAGTAATAGAAGCGCAAGAGAAAAACATAGAAAGAGAAGAGAAGGGTAGACGAACGAAAAAGCAGGAAACAGTGGGTACGAAAACCGTAACTGGTAGCCGACGATAAGCAGAATTTTCATGAAATTTCTCGAGAAAGCGCTCATGTCGGCGTAAAATACAATTATCGAGAAGAGAGAGGAAGCGGGAGAGAGAGAGGGAGAAAACGGAGAAAGAGACACAACTACCTTGCGTCCGTAGGTCTCGTAAGCGTGGAAGATTAATAAACGAAGGGCGTAGAGTCACGTTCGTGAAATAAGCTGTTGCTAGTGCTGGTACAGCAGTAGTGGCACGTGCATAATTAAAGTTATACCAATTATTTCTGAATTTATAACAATATTATGAATTTTCATTTAAGCAATTAAGGATAAAACAACGCCATTGATCTAGTTTATTACTACCCTTTACTGTTATTACTCACATCAGTGTGCCTGTATTTATAATACCCTGAATTTGCATACCCACAAACAATTATCGTGGCTTTATGTATAGCAAAAGAATAAATTTACATAAAAGAGACGATTGATTTATTGATGTTATCATGTGAACATTCTTTGAAATGATAATTGATTACATGTATTTTATTTTTTGCAGAATTCTTTCTATTTGATATTTCTTTATGAAGAAACTCTTAATAAATTAGTATAGCCGTTTATAGAATACAACGTAATGTTAAGCTTCTCTCATGTTTCGTATTCATCAGCTAAATAGAGTTTCTTTTTTGTTTTATTTTTATCTTTTGCTGAATTGACAACATTAGCATAACAATTGTTGTTTAAAGTGAAATCGTTACCTAAATAACTGACTAAACTTCCACGCGAGAACGTTCCCGCTTTTATACCTTCCAAATGCCCATTTTATAATTCCGTAATAATCATTAAAGTTTCTATTACGAAAGATAAGACAGGGGGATCATAAACCCGAATCGTAAAAAAGAATGAAATTTTGTCTGAAGTGCCCCGACGATAAGACGAATAACCTCTTTACAAATCTATAAATCATCAATAAAAAGACGGCCTTCGACGCCTCGAACCTTTGAAGATGTATAAATTTCCTATTCCCGCGCGAATGCACGAAATTCATATAAAAAGCCGAGCGACCCCTTCAATCCCCCGCCTGATAAATACGCGCCGGTGAGTCAGCGAGAAAAATGGAATGGGCGGAAATTTCTAAAGAACAAAAAAGGATGGAAGCGGGACAATGCCGGCGCCATTGTACTCAGTGTTGCGAATAGCTCATCGCGCGAGGCGGCCGTTTTTTGTATATATTTTGTTATTGTTAAAAAGGGACAGCAGGAACTGTGCTCAATCCTCAACACAGGCAGCCAACTTTTGCGCTCGAGCGATGCTGCGGCCGAGCCTTTATATCGAACAAAAAATAACGAATTAAACTTCTTTACTCTGTTTCGCTCGAAGAAATATCTTTATTGTTTTACTTTCACGATTGATTAATCCACTTACTCACATTATTTTACTGTGATTTACCGTTCGACGCGATAAGGGCGGATTAAAACTTTAGGCAAAATGTGCGCAGTACATACAAATATAGACGTTTCTATGATTTGATCATCTGATATCTCAGATATTCCCAGTGGGGGTTGAAATTTAGTAGGTAAAGATGAAATTTCATCATCATTTTCTTTAAATTTTACGTTCATTATAAGTCAAGATAGCTTCTACTAAACTATACCAATAATTTTTATCTCGATCAGTGCAGCTCGTCAGTTTGAAATATAGTTAAAACATTGTGCCCTGGCAATATTATTTTTCATATAAAAGATAAAATATAATTTTATATAGTATATAACACAACTTTGTAACTCTCTCTCTCTCTCTCTCTCTCTCTCTCTCTCTCTCTCTCTCTCTCTCTCTCGAAGCGTAACCGCTTAGTACTTGAATAATTATTATGCTAATAGAATGGGTGCATATGCAAACTCCTGCATCACCTAAATTTAAGGAGGTTGTAACGCTATATAGTGCGTATCACACATGTTGACACATAAGACTTTGACATTATAGTATACTGCTAATTAAATTTGCTTCAAAATATTTTACCAGCGCTGTTTTGAATACTATAGTATAATATTATTTATTATTATAAGTCATAAATTCTGCCGGATTTTTAAGGTAGTATTTTTATGCAATAAAATAGTGAATGCATTCAGTCTAAGACTCGATTTAAAGAAATTATGTATTCTTTTATTTATAATTCAGCAAAATTGAATGTTTATGTTAGTCTCACTTCTACAAATTGTAACAAATTTATTTTTTTTTTCTATTAAAATAGCAATTATTGTAATCTTGCGCATTTTTACGGAAAAAATGGCTAATACAGCTTCCATTCTTACAAAGAATGTTGAAGTGTGCAACACCACAACGGAAGTTTCTTTAAAATCAAAATATATTCTTGTGTCAGTAATATTTTATACTTTAACAATTCTCTATTAATAGTAAGATATTTCAATAATTCAGAAACGCATCAGCTTAATTTCTAGCGTATAGTTGGATTACAAGATCAAAGGACGTAAAGGTAAGATTTTAACAGCAACATGCAAGGATGAAACCGAAAACGACAGTACCGTTATTTGTCTACATTCAATAGCGGATTGATCAAACGAATTTAATCTAATATTTTGATTGCAACAAACGATTTCAATTCGCTGTGAATAATAGATTACATTTGTTCGACGTTATTTATTTTTCAGAACCTTCATAAACCACGTGTGTTGTTACAAGACTAGAGTTCACATCACAGCTAGTTTGGCTTTCTTTTCAGCTGTGCAATTTATTCAAGAAACCATTTCCAACGCATCTCTATTTCTCTATACAAAATCACAGCATCGAAGAAAATTGCTTGTGTAATAATAGCCCAGTAACAGGTAGCATATTGCCACGATAATAATCCCAGCGCAGGAGGCGGCTCTTCTCGTAATTAATCAACAAACGGTGCTAAGCTTTGACGCGCACTCGTATACAAGCAGCCCGTAGAGAAAAGCAAGGAGAGATGGAAAATAAAAAAAAAGAAAAAAGAAAAGACTAAAAGAAAGAATAATGCCACGACGGCGGTGGTGGCGCATTTACTTACGGTCTGCTCGAGTAAACGGGCCCGCGCGCGGTAGATATTGAAAGAGAGCATAGCGTCAGTGTACGCCAGCAGAGCAAAGCAGGTGAAAACGAGAGGCCGCGAATCGCATGCTCCTAACGTCTTGCGTTAACGCTCATTAACGCGCGCGACTCTCGCGCCGGCTTCTCTCGCTTGTGCTTTTGTATGCCTCTGCTTCGCTGCTCCCGCGCGCAGTAGTAGCTAGCGCCTTCTCACTCTCTCCGCTCCTGACTTTTTTTCCGCTCTTTCTCCGCAAGCTATATGAACTCCGGCAGCGCTAAGTCAACGTTCAAAAAGAGACGGATGGTGTCCATTGTTAGTTTTTCCTCGAGAGTTCGCCCCCCCCGCTCTCGCTCTCTCTCTCTCTTTCCCTCTCGCTTCTTCTTATCTGTGATTCTCTCTTTGTACTTTGTGCGCTACTGCTGCTGCTGTTTTTTTCTTTATTGCGTTTTTCTTTCTCTCTCGCTCTCTTTCTTTCTCTCTTTAGCTTCCAGGTAGTTTCGCTCTTTTCACGAGTCTTACGTCTTTCGGCGATTATTTTTCTTTCTTATTTTTACCGGGAGTTTATATACTTCTCTTCATAGCACCAGCGTATATAGGTATGTGCGTGTATATACACTTCTCTCGCTCTCTCGCCTGTACGCGCGCGCTTATTTCAGTTCTGCTTGTTTTCTCTCATTGAGCCTCCCACTGCTTCGTTTTCTTTTATCCTCCTCCTCCTCCTCCTCCTCCTCTTGCTCTTTTTTTCTTATTCCTTTGCGCGTTTTTCTTCTCCCCCCGAGGCTATGGATGGCCGATCTGCAAGCAGTACCAGTAGAGTCCTCCTTCCTAAGAGGAACGCTTTGTTCTCCATGCTTCTAGAGTGAGATATTCAGTCTAATTAATACACGGCGTCGCGCGCTCAAAGCAAATACCTCGCACTTAAAACTTTGGGGAACGCCGCCCTGTGGCGCTAAATTTTGAATTTCCTCAACTTTTATGATGATATTATGACTGCAAAATATGCTCCGGAGTGCGTTAACTTTTCGGTTCGGAAATTCGTTTAGAACAACATAATTATCAGATTTGAAGAGGGTCTATATATACCGTTAAAACTATTATTAGTTGTGACTTCGTGTTGTCGGTATGGACTCGTGTACTTTTCTCCTCATTGGCAGTCATAGAAAACCATAAGCAGGCTAATGCGACTGCGCTCCTTTATACTGGCACTAATTACATTTATATCAAAATTGATAACCAATCAAAAGTCCCTTTGAGAGAGTACACTGAAGAAGCAATTAGCGGCGATTTTCTTACTTTAAAGGAGAAATTATGCTTTTTTTACTACTAAAAGAGAAATAAAGTGAAGTAGTATCGATGAAATTTACTAATGTAATTGTGACTTTATTCATTTCGTTACACGAAGGGATTTCATTTCGATTACTTTATATTAAAGTAATGATAGAAGATGTATTTAAATTTTAATAAAAAAAATATTAATAAAGTTTTAATTATTAAGAGTCGAAGGTATTCTTTATACAAATACTAATGAGCTGATGAGCATAAACTCTTCCAGTACGGCAAGAAAAAGAAAATTTTAATTAGCAGTGACGCTACTGGTACATCCTAACTTTGATGCAAGTCCGTGATTTTTTATTTTCACATAAAATTAATCAAAGAGGAAAAGTTCGCTGGATATATACATATATATGTTCGAGAGGAGCGCATCAACATACGTATATTCCTCGAGCCTCCGCCATTATTGCCTGTGAATTTTCGCCCTTTACCTATACCCTCGGCGAGAAACTTCATTATGAGCCTCGAACAATGTTGCATTTGTGCCAAACAAACTTCATAAAGCTCAAAGGTGGCGGGCTCAAGAACCTCCGAGCCCCTGGAACATTTTCATCTTCTTCACGGCTGTGACAGCAACGACGCGGCGGCATGGCTGCATTCGCGAAAAAATTAAAAAACATAAATATGAAGGTAAAAAAGTGAGAGGCAAAAACGGTTTTCCTACCCCGCTGAGCACTGAGAGATTTTTGAAACCACCTCAGCGTGAATAAAACCTTCCTTACAGTGTTCCCTCGAATGAAAACAACCCATTCGCGTTATGAACTAACACGTATAAATGCAGTGGCGGAGTGAGAGAGGAGCGAGCGAGCGAGTGAGTGAGAGAGCGACAGAGTGAAAGAGGGAAAGAAAAAAAGCAATGAGGCCACGTGGAGCTGCGGAGCGCAAATTCAAAAACGGGGGTGGGAAGAATAAGACGACGTCCGGAAGGAGGTGACAGAGAGAGAGAGAGAAAGAGAGAAGAGAGTGCGCTCGTTATACCGCGGAATTTTGTTCGCCCTCGCTCTCGCAGCTTCTTCGTCTTTTTATCCCGCGACTTTATTTCTCTCATTCAGTCCTCGCTAGTATTTACTCTCTTCAATTTCCCATCTAGCGCCGCGCTCGCATCCTTTCTTCCTCAAAACTTCCCCACCCCATCTGTCTCTCTCTGTCTGCCTTCTCTCCCACCTTCTTAGTGACATCTTTTTTTTTGTTCCGTGCGCTTTTCGCCTCAACTCATTCTTCTCCCGTTTTTAAACGCTCTATCTCTGTTCTTAATTTCTCTCATTATTCTTACTTCCATCCTTGTTCTATCTGCACTCGCCTTCGCCGAGTCGCTCTTCGTTTTCATCGTTTTTTCTTATAATTTTATTCTTCTCTCTATTGTCTTTGGCTTCCTTATCATTCGAGACGTCTTGTGTATTTACTTTGGGGTACGTAAACGTGAAGCACGTATTGTCTTTGAATTTTGTTTATCCTTTTTCCTCATTTATTCCAATAATTATTTTCGTCGGATTCATGCGTGCGTGAGAAAAATTTTGTATACAAGTGGAAGTTGTATAAACTCGCTGTTTGTTTATGCGGGAGTTGCTATTCAAAGTAAAACAATGCTAATAATAATAGTTTATAGTAGTCGCAACGCTGTCATTAACAACTTGGAAAGTTAAATAAAAATTGCAATTTCTTATCTAGCAATTATATTTAGCTTAAAACTTCCAAATGCTTGGAGTTGCTAGTTTATAATTTGTTCAACTAATTCGTGATGATTTTTATAACTATTTTTTAACGAGCGTAAAATTCTTGAAATTACCTTTTTTTTACATGACAAAAAATTGATGTACAAGATAGTTTTCGTTGCTATTCCAGTATCAAAAAATTATGTCCATTGTACAAGAGATATTTGTTTCTGCTCGGGCTTTTTGAATACGTCGACAATGGCGCGAGGTCCGCAAAAACGAACAAAATTCCGAGACAGTGACATATTGTAGAGTAGGTGTGTGTTTAGAATTCTCAATCATGCGCACTTGGCTGCATTCACGTTACTTCAGACACCATCAACTTTTTGGTCGTTTAAAAAAAAAAAAAATTTAATTTATTACACTCTGAAAAAAGGAGAGGCATCTTCAATCTAAAACTTCATTTCGAGTTACACAACTCTCTGAGGAAATATTTGCCAAGGATATATAACTTTTGAATTATTACTTCCGCGTACATTTTTCAGGAAATAAAAAGCTATTTTTAAACTTATATAAATTAGATTAAAATTAATAATAACATTTATCAGAAAAAACTTGTTTAATACATATACAGCATTTGCAGAGGAAAAAAGATTTTTTGGTTTATTAATATTTTTTTTTAATATAAAAGTAAATAAATTTCTATAAGTATATTTCTATTTGGTATGACTTTTTAAAAAATTCATACAATTTTGCTCATTACACATGCAGATCATATTCTCGCTTGGTAGAGCTTTACTCTAACTGGATATTCTTCGTTAGCGTAATCAAGAGAGTACAGACGTACTAAATGAATAAAATATTTTTCACTTACTTCGACTACATTTCTCACTGCCTCAGCAATTTTTTTTTATAAACATGAACCCGAACTTGGCTCTCTTTTATACGCAAAAAGAGTGGCTTTTATTCCGAGAAATTTATTTTCTGAAACCGTCGGTGTAACTGTGAACTGTATTTTTAGCTGCGTTTGCATAACGGTCTAATTCTAATTTGATACGATTTTAAGCTTTGCGCAAATCGTCCCTGGCTTTTTCACCTTCCAACACAATTAAAATTTATTTTTCATATTTCAATGGTAAGAATTTATCATTAACTTTAGCTGACCAACAGCCAAAATCTAAATGCACTGTGTGTGTGTGTGTAGTTGTGTAGTTTATCTTCTGCGTCGACAGCCGGAGGAAACAAAGAAAAAAGTGTTCCCAAAAAAGGACCTATCGGGCGATCAATTCTCGTCACTTTATCGCCTCTTTAGTCTACCTCGAAATCCTACATACCCCGCTGCTCGGCCACATACACACACACATCCGACTAGACCATTATTTTCACTCGAAATTGAAAAACTACACCCATTCCTTGCGCGCATCGACCCTCTCTTTCTATTCCTCGTGAACGCGCTCGCGCGCGCACGGACTCACAAGTATGGGGGCACATCCTTCGCCCGCAAATGGTCAAATTGGATCCCGCACCCGATGTGTGTGTATAAACACATACACACACACACATCACGCGGGCACCTTCGTGGCCAGCGCCTTTACCATGTGCGGCTCCCCATCGCCGTCCCCAGCACCGAGACGAGACCGTATATATATATATATATATACACTTCAGTGGTTCAGCGGCCACCGCCGCGCTTGTTTATCGTGGGTTTTCTCGCGTGCGCATGTATAAATCTTTTTTGCGCAATGAAATTTTTGTCACGCTTGAAAAGCTATATGCTCTCTGGGATAACGTTACCGCGGCGCGTATAGCTGCTTCGTGCTGTTGCGAAGGATGTCAGCCTATAGGCAGGGGAAAAGGTATAGTTTCAGAATGAGCCAGGAGTAACTGACCGATAATTTCTAGTCAATTAACTGCATTCCGTGTCGACGTTATCGACAGGATGTTCGCGAGTGCATTATGTATAAGCTACATAATAAAGTTTTAAAGCAGTACTTTGGTTTACAGTTTATCTTAGTTGTATATAACTTTTATAAAATGTTTTTCTTTGTTTAAATAGAGTTTAAAAATCGTGTATTGTTTATAAATAACAACTGACTCTATTATAGACATTGTGATAGCTAACAATTTTGTTTTCTATCATTTTATAAAGAAAAATTTATCTACTTTTAATAATAAATAAAGAATATAAGCAAAATTGTGTTTTTCTCAAGATTTTCTAAGGCTCTTAAAATTTTATTCATAATAGAGGGTATGTTGGTTTGCGGTATAATAAAGGATTAGCAACAAGGCAAACTCGGTGCGAGTGAACCTTCGTCAACATTGACACCGGCATTATAAAATGGCTTTTATTCAAACAACGCCTGGAGCTAAAGTTTTTCCAAACTTCCAAAAAATTTTCAGCGTTCGGTCGTGTTTAATGAAACGGCATTAATTACGGTCGGAAATTTCGAAGAAATTAAAACGGCACGCTCTACCTACTCCCTCTTCATTAAAAAAATTACCTTTCCGAGGCACAATTCTTTTCCAACCCCTTCTTACAACGCGCTCCGGAAATTCAGCTCGAAAAATTAGTCATGCACAGGTCGGCGATTCGCGCCTTATATATATATATATATATATATATATATATATTAGGAAAGCTAGAAAAATGTTACACTTATCGCAGCCTCAAAAATGGTCAACATTTTTTTTAAAACACACCTTCCGGACTCATTTTCTCTTGATTTTTATATCGGAAGCAATTAAAAACGGCTTTGTCTCAATTTTTTAAAGGTTAAAATTTTGTATGAAAAATACCAAAAAGATGTCTCTTTTTTAAGCTTCAAGAATTCAAGAAGAAAAGAAAAAGAAATTAGAAAATAAGGACTTGTTTTGAAAATTAAAGAAGTTCAATCATTCAATAGTTATATAAGAGTTTTAAGTTGCACATATAAAAAGCATAATAATGAATCTCAAATACTCTCTAAAGTTAAATTAGTGAAAAAACCAATAAACATTAATTAAAATTGCTCCACTGAAACATTGACGTAAATATGTTTCGGTGGAACAATTAATACTTGGATAATCACTTCTTGAACTTTAGAGAGCGATAAACTGAATTTTGACTTGTTTTCTGGATTTCCTCATATACCTACTTGCGGCGAGAGAGGCAATTTTTTCGCGATCTAGGCCGAGGCGAAGGCCTGGTTAGCGTAGTCGATAAAACAGTTCCGTGCTGCGCTCTCTCTCCCTTAGCCCGTTATATGGCTCTTTAATATTCGCCCTCGCGCGCTCGCATCCCTCCCCTTTCTTATGCCTTCACCTCACCCACTTTCCTCCTCCTCCTCCTCCTTCTTGCGGTTCCTCAGAGAGAGAGAGAGAGAGAGAGAGAGAGAGAGAGATAGAGAGAACGCGCGCGTGCGCAACCGACTTCCTTTCAGCTTGAGCGCTCGGCGCACAGCCTGTAATTACGTATAAATAGCGCCGGGGAAAGAACTGCCAGGCCGCAGGGAGTTGCGGCGACGGCGTACAAGTTACGCGCGCGCTCGCTGATGATCGCGAAATTCCCGGTTTATACACTCTCGAGTTTTGTATAATAAACATTATATATATATATATATATATATATATATATATAAAGGAAGTACGTAGCGCGCGTTCGCCATAGGATGTGTTATAAGATAAGGAATCTGCGAGCGCGTGGGCTCTCGCGTTTCACGCGCGACAGACAGGATTAATGAACGAGTGAGCCGAGCCTCGCGCGAGAGCCGGTCATTGTTTCGACGTGCGCTCGCACGCGGCAGTTGCCGCAAGCGCATTATGTAGCTCGCCACTAATACCGCCGCGCGGCGATGACTTATAATTCGCGATTAGCTTTATGATTGATTCGGCCGTTGCGTGCTGCAACTGCCCTCGACGTTGAGAGCGTGCACGTAACCCCTCCCACCCCGCCCCTCTCGAAGCGTTATTAACCGTAATGCTTTATAATTAATTGACCACACCGCGACGCGCGAACTTTACCGTTAAATTATGTAACTTGCCGGCCTCCCCCGATGCTCTGTGCGTGTGCGATATCTGCGCGAAATTTTGATTAAGATATTGCGCCTGGCAGCGAGGTATAGTCTTGCTGCGCTCTTTTTTCTTTACGCCGCTATTGTTGTTGAGTGAACTCAAGGGGTGAAATGGTTGGTAGAATTCGCGGTTGAGTTGTGTATCTGGCATTGACAAGCTGACAAAGAAAACGTTAGCCGTTTGTAGTACTGCTAGAATTATTATTTAATTCAAAGATTGAGATAAATAATGATGTTCTTCTTTGTGTCGCATTTCTTTATTTGAAATTAAATTTTTTTTCTTTTGCCTTATAACATTAAATTTCCATTTAAAAAAGAACTTCTTTTTTCTTACAGTTTATAACTACCTTTTTCAGACAGTTATAAGGACTTTCCTTTCTGAAATTGAATTTCCTGTTTTACTTTTACACATAATTTACTTATCTACTTATTATACTAGAATGATACGGAATTATTGTGTCTTTTCGTAAAATATACATTTCATTTTGATATTAATTAACGGAGTTTGTTTGTATAATACACCCTGCATCATGCGACAATGTTCATTAAAACATATTTACTTTTTGGAAGGTAAACATTTCATTTACACAAGTTTGTCATTTCCGCTACTGTATTTTCAGAACAATGACAACGCTTTCCCCTACGCCCGTAAACAGCCTTTTTGACACATAAGGACAGTTATTTTAATGAAAATGTCATAACCATTTCGCTTTTTTATGGCGCGTGTACGAGCTTTATTCGATTTGAAAAGGTGCTAATGGCTTCCCTCTCAGATCACTTAAGACAACCGTGCTGTCGTCTATATA
>JAYJLV010082016.1:0-41014 GCA_036873485.1 Torymus texanus
CGTTTCAAGGATCAGCGAGGCAGCAAGAGAGAGAGAGAGAGAGAGAGAGAGAGAGAGAGAGCGAGAGAGGCAAACCGCTCGCGGGCTTTTGAATTTTCGAGACCGTGGATTTTCCGGAGCGAAGCTGCTGGCTGCCTGGCTGCCTGGCTGCAGCTGAATCCTTGGTCAATTATGTAATTTCCTGAAATTCGCATGAAGCCCGGGCTTACCGATCGCGCACAGAGCGGAGTGAGAGAGAGAGAGAGAGAAAGCTCTAGGACGATCTTGACGCAGGGATTCAGTAACGTCACGGAAGATGAATCGGTGTGTGTAGTGCCCGCACGCGCGCGTTTACACACGGAAGTTGAGAAGGAGAGAGAGAGAGAGAGAGAGAGAGAGAGAGAGAGGAAAAGAATTTTTGAGGTGCAGCTGCGCGAGGTCTAATGCAATTTTCTATTTATAAACGGAATTTTAAAGTGGGTCGTCGGAGATATATTCCATGTAGACTGGGAAGCTTGAGTATATTATGTATATGCGTATGTGTATGTATCCTGGTAAGACATTGATTTCTGAGACGAGTTCTAGAGGTAGTTTAATATATACAATGCGTAATAAAATATAAGTACTATGATGATGTGAAAAATATTAAGGTACTTTTTATTTCTCTGAAAATTCAATTTTACAGTGATAACACTGTAATTGGTTCGTGGCTACCAAAAAAAAGGGATGATAAACTAAAAGGGACCTCAAATTATTCAAGACGATCATTTTCCCAGCTAGCAGCAACACGCGCGTGCGAGCTCAACCACTGCGTAAAAACTTTTTTCCAACAAATTTCATCCCCCGACTCCCTTTACCAGCGTCGCGCTATTAACCGCGCATTCTCTCATGCTCGCGCGATTTTACGAACATACTCCGACATTACCAAGTACAATTCCTCGGCACTACGACGAACGAGAAAGAGAAAAAAAAAGGAGAAAAAAGTTTTCGCCTTTGCACTCGCCATTTAATGCGTTCATTTTGAAATTTCGCATATAAAAACCGCGACTCCTGAAAAGTTCGTAAAAAAAACTTTTTATTTCGAGGAAAAATGCTCTTCTGTGCGACAGAGAGAGAGAGAGAGAGAAAGAGTGAGAAAGAGAATCACCCCTGCTGGGATTTTACGGTGCTGTAACTTTCTCGCGAGCACGCGCCCCTTTGCGCGCATCCGACACTCTGCGCTTGTCCCCTCTTGCTCTCTGTTTACTCGGGTTATTTCAGCGTGCACGTGTATTTACATATCACGGTGGGCGATGGCTGCGATGAGAATGGAGATGAAGGTAGAGAGGAATAAGAGAAGGGGGTCTTCGCGAGAAATACTAGAGTTTTGTGCGATGTTGGTTTTGCCCGATCGATCGAAGGAGCAAAGATTAATGTGATTGATTTAGCATATCTGTCGAAGCTTCGCTAACGTTAAGTTGTTCTACTCGATTTGAAGTTTTCGCTTGTTCTCGTTGATTTTGTTCCCGGCTTTTGTAATAGAATGGAGAGAGTGCAAAAATTTTGCTTCATTTTATCGTTCAAATATTTCATTTATTCTACATGTAAAATTATCGATTTCCGATAGTTTATTTAATAATGTGACATAATACACTTTAGTTTAATATATAGAGCGTAAAAATAAACAACGGAGAGCGGGTTATAAAACACTAGCAAAAAATTTGAAAAAAAAAAAATTATCCAATTTAAAAGATGAAACGTATATTCAAATCATCCTACCAAAAAACGAAGAGAACAAAAAAAAAACTACGCGCGCACATTATCCCTCGGAATCCCGTCAACCGTCACGAGAGACCCCCACTGATATCTACATAAAGCCTTTTTAATATTCCCAATCGTCGATATATTTATACGAGAGAAAAATCACACGCGCTGGCGATCAATCTGAAAAATCCCCCAGACCCCTAAAATAGCGCTCGTGACCTACATGAATATCATCATCGACATATTTTCCAACCTCTCTCTCTCTCTCTCTCTTTTTCTCTTCGTGATATGTGACGTTATCGAGTCCAACCTGCCGCTATACACAGAAATTCTTCAAACCTCGCCCCGGCTTTATAATCAAATCGAAATTTTCTCGCCTCACCGAGGGACGACGATGATTTCCGCTGACAGACTCGTACACGTACACAGAAACACATACATACCACACATCGACAGCATCGATCTCTCTCCCTTTTTCTCTTCCTTTGTCCGTGGGCTCACGCTTTTCGGCGTAGAGCGCGCATCCGACGAAATCGATGCTGCAGCAGCAGCAGCAACGGATGCACACACGCGATGATACACATTCGCTGTGTGACAAGGTCAAGGTCTCGATATCCGAAAAAGAGAGAGAGAGAGAGAGAGAGAGAGAGAAAGAGAGCAGCTCTCGTCTTACTCTCTCGATTCCCTTTGACCGGTTCTCCATAGCTGTCTCTCTCTTTTTCTCTCTTTCTCTGTCGGTTGCGGTATTTGTTCGCCCACCACCGCGAGAAAAGATGTTCGCGTCGTATACACGCAAAAAGAGAGAGAGAGAGAGAGAGAGAGAGAGAGAGAGAGAGAGAGAGAGAGAGAGAGAGAGAGACGACGAGCGAACTGGAGGAGTACAAGTTTGTTGCAGAGCTCTTGATTGGAAATTGATTAGATTGCGGCCAGCGCAGTAGGGATGAACTTGCGGTTGGAAGGTTGTTTTTGCTGGGTGAGAGGGTTGCTATGATTGAGACCACATGGTGGTGTGCGGGAAAAGAGAATTTTTCAATAAAAATATCCCGGAAACGAAGTTTCGAGCAGCTGGGGAGAAACGTTTTCCAGCGGATGGGATAAACATCGGCTTAAAACAATCTTGGGGATAAAGTATTTACGAAATGGAGCTGGCAGTGGTATGTACGAAACAATGTTGTTGCGCCGCGTAGGACGAAGTTTTGATAGGGTGAAGAAAGTTGCATAAACAACGCATTAATCCCGTTTTATGGTCGTTACGAAGTGGAAATTCAAAGGATATAAATTCGAACGGGAAGATCGGTTGAGTGCAGATATTAATCTTGGATGATCTTCCAACGCCGTAGTATTTCCAAACCCTTAAAACAAGGGGTAACAAATTAATGAAACCTGCTATTAATGATTGCAAGATGTCATTGTAATTTTTACGAGATTTATGTAGACCTTTATTCTTATTAGCCTTAATTTTTAGGAATAATTTTCACTCGCATAAAAGTCAATATTGATGGTAAAACTCGGGATAATATTTAACAGCAGAAAATTTTCTCTTATAGCTCAAGTATCCACAGTATAGAAGCTATAAATTTAGAGTTTCGCAACGCATAAAATGTTACTATAAGTTTTATATTTATCGACTTACTCTACAACGTAATTACATCTACATTTATTCCGCAGAATATCGAGGCTACTTTTATGCGTCTCCGTGTGAGAAAAGAAAATTTCTTTAATGAAACTAAATTCATTGATTCACGGCAATATTTCACGGCGATTTGGTTCAACTCCAGAATCATTTGGCTGAAATTCAGTTTCCTTAACTGTTGAGAGATATCTGACTTTGAAAGTCAAATGGGAAGACGCTTCAGCTTCATGATTCATTAAGTGCAAGAAAATATTCTTCCTCTAGTCGCATTCAAATCCACTTTTCTTTAATGAATTTTCCTAACTTTTATGAAACCTTTCGCTAAGTTTTACCGGCAAATGCTATTCGCATAATAACGTTACCTAGTTAGTTTATTTCAGGTAGAAGTTGCAATCAGTGTTCGATTGGAAAGTTGGAAAAAAGGTACATTCAAGATTGACAAAATAATCCGAAGAAAATAAAATCCATTCTGGTAATTCTCCAACCATTAACATTTAAAAAATAAACTTCTATTTTCTATTTATATTTCAAATAACTCGTGAAAAAATTTACTAGTTAAGTATAAATTAAACGAACAATATTTTAGTTACAGTACCATCAATAATTTAAATTTCATTCCAAAGGAAAAGCTTTAATCAACAACGGTTACATTTTGAATGTCTCTCAGCCGCCGTAAAATAAAAAAAAAATCAGCTTACGTCAAACACAGCACAACATGGCTCATAAAACTTTTTATACGTCCTGCGAGAAAAAAAATTCCTCTCCAATCGCGTGGATTCAGCGCTCAGTCAATAGCCCAGCACGCGTCGACGTTCATTGGAAAGCCGATACTTCGCCCCGCGCGTCTCTCAAATCCTAATAACCCTCTGAACGACCTACAGCTACAAAAAAAGAAGACAATAGCAGCGAACCAATTTAAACTAAAAAAAAAAAAACAAACTCGGAAAACATCATCATCAAAACCGCATACCGATATACAACAGCTTTTGCAAATCAACCCAGCTCGTCCTCTCGCGTATAGCATCACTTCAGACGAACTTCACATCGCAGCTTGCGCCTGGGCGAATTACTCTCGAGAGTAACGCCTCGGGGCTCTACAGCGTGATAAACCGGGAGAGATCGGCGCCACCGCGTGAGTAATTGTCATCGTTCCTCTTCTCATACTTTCTCGCACGCGCGCGCGCGCAGCGTGTATATATATATATATATATATACCTATACGCGAGAAAGGATGGACCGTCGCTGCGAGGAGCGGAGACCTTGATCGATCGAGGGGAGTTTCCGGGTTTCTCGCTCGCGGCATGAGACCTTGAAAAATGCCGCCACCACTACCACCACCGTCGAAATATATATATACGTCGCCTTCAACTTTCCTCGCCTTTTTTTTTTCTTTCTCATATATTTGACGAAGAGCAGCAGCAACAGTAGCATACGGGACCTGCGTTTCCTCTCATTCTTTTCTTGCGCATTCGTTAGAGAAAATTCTTCGATATATACGCGCACACCTACATATATACGTTTACATATATATACGTGAGAGATATCTGACAACGAATTATTGGGATGGACGGGGAGAGTAGACGAGCCATTGTTGCTAGTGCGCCACTCTTTTTTTTTCGCCCTGGCCTTGTGTCTCTATATATATGGGCGTACGCTCGAGCTCTTTGAGGATTTTGATTACGATGTGGCAGAGAGGCTATCTATTTCGTTGTTTTGACTTTTTGCCGAGATCTCTTTCTACCCGGCTTCGTTAGCGAGTTTTTTTCTCCTATCTCTATATACGCGGATCAGTCGGTGCGTTTCAAGGTTACCAGAAAGAGAGAGAAAGAGAGAGATGTTTTTGGTGTCACTCGGCTCAACGATATAGTAGCTGAATTCGTTGCAGATTAGCTTTTGTGTACGTCTTAATGGACGCGGACGAAAGGTCGCGTTTGCGCAAAAACATGATGAATTGACTTTAGAAGCTTTTATTTCGCGATGCAAGGATGTAATGTTTTGTTGCAATTCGTTCCATTTCTGTTCAGTTTTATGTAAAATCTGCACGTTGGTTTTTAGGATAATTTATCACGTGTCTTGTTATGTTTCTTATTTTCCATTTTTACAATAGTGAAATATGAAATTACGTTCGTTATAAAAATGTATACCGAGGAGAATACCTGAGAAGTCGACGACGACAACATCGGCCTTCTCGCCACGTTTGTTTTGTCTTTTGTTACCGCTGGGAAATCATTTCATCCTCGTCATAAAGAAAAAACAAAAGAAACGAACTCTTCAAAAAACTAAAAACAAAAGGTAGGAGAAAACCGTGCCCCGGCTAAAAAGTATAATCAATCAAATTCCAAATCCTTTCATTCGTCGGGAAAAAACATCGCCACAACCACTTCCGGCGCAAAAAAAAAGTCGAGCGCGGTTCTTTAATTAAACTGCCAAAGGCAAATATTAAAAATGCTGACATCAGCGCAAGCGCATATAGCCCCCCACAAGCTGTTGCATTTTCTCCCTCCCTTTCTCCTCGAAAACTCATAAATGCGCAGACCGTATTTAAAGACCGCTAAAAATAAAGAAAATCCGTGAAGCGCCATCATTATATTTGCAAGCGCCCGAGAGAGAGAGAGAGAGACTTTTTAACTCTCCCTCTCTTATGCGTACAATTCAATTTCATTCATTCATCCGCGCTTATACGCAAATCTTCACTCGGGCATAAAATTTCAGCTCGTTCCGTCATTCAAGCTCCCAGCTACAACGTATATATACTACATCAAGCTCGTAAAACTCGGAGAGGAAGAGACCGAGGGACTGACAGAGCGCGAGCGAGCTATTTCCGAAGGAAACCACGCGAGGGAGGGAAATCGAAAACGACTCGCATACATTGTTTATGGAATCCTCTCGCCGCGGGTGTATCCAAACACTGCCTGACGTCAGAGCTGTGACGACGATGAGCCCGCGCTTGTTACCAACGGTCTCCACGCGTTTCTACTTTGCGCGATGAGGTGGTATAACGTAGAGTCGTGAAATATTGACGGTATCGGTATAGTATCATATAAATGGACTGTCAGCTGCACGCTGGCGAGCTTTACGATTTGCCATTTTTTTTTTCCAACTGCTGAGTGGGCGGGTGAGCGAGCTTCGTTTTATCGCGTTTTAAAACGCGCTTGCTTTTTATGAAGCAGGATTAAGATTACACGTGAAGTGAGAAATTGGATGTAATTTTTTGGTTCCTGCTCCAAAGTCTTGACACTTTATCTAATATTCGTTACTTATTTATGTGTAAAAGAAAAATATTGTTGCGGATAGAAAGAGTATTTTACCTGTAATATTAAAATATTTCGAGAACATTTTCAACATGAATGAAATGTTAATAGGGTAATATAACTTTAGTTTATTATCCCAAAGTTAGGGCCTTCGTCGCCTAAGCGTTAACGGAGTAATGAAATTATGATGGTTGATAAATTTGAAGCTTATCAGGAGATTCGATTGTAATTATTTCTAGTCAGCTAATGAAAGGCATAGAGGGGTTACGAGTATAATGTCTTACGTGTTGAGTTAATTTTCTAGAGAGAGAAACAAATGTTATGATGTAGTATAGTTATAGTATTAAATAAATTATTTATTCAAAATATACTGAGACATTAAAAGGATTTATATTCGTGAAAGTTTTAAATGTATGTAACAGATAAATCTCGAGTAGTATCGTACAATTGATTATCAATTTTGAAACATTTTCCAAAAATATTTAGCCTTGACACACAAATGAAGGATGTACTGCATGGTACACAAAATTTCAATAACATTTATCTCTGAAAGCATTTTTCCTCTTTAACGATGCTTTACATTTCCAACGCAAATTAAAAATAATACCAGTGTTCCTCTTAATAATTTTCATTTTCATAGTATTTTTTATCACAGCATCATAAATCACTCTTTTAAAATTTGGGTGGGAGTTTTATTCATACATAAAAGCTTGTATGTACAAACTTTTACATTATATTTTTTAATAATTAAAAAAGCCGGCACTCTTTAAAATATATAAAAACGCCAAAATTATTTATAAGTATACAAATGAAGAAAGTTTACATAAACTTAAATCATTACGGGAAAATTTAAATATCCAAATGTACTATACTATTATTTTTGCGGAATTGAATGTTTTCTGAAAAGCAATTTTGTTCTCGTATGCACTTGTTTAATTACGCGAATGACATTCTTTGTTCACTGAGGGAAGTAGTTATTGGATTCGCTAGTAACCGAAATTTCAATACACCTTTTTCACAGCCTTCCTATTCGCAAAAATAAAATTTTTATAATAATAAAAAATAATTTAAAATAATATAAAAGGGTTATTCCAATATTCCTATATCAGTATAACAATTATCTTAAACTTACACATGAACATACTCTAAGGTTTCATTTCTCCCGAATAAAAAAATTGACCAGTCCACACTTTTTCATTCTATAAATACCAACGCCCTTTTCCTCTTAAACTTTAAATTCGCTCGATCCTCTCACGTGTTCTTGCATAACGCGCCCGCATGAGCTTCTTCGATTTGCTCTTTTTCTCCAATCCACACACCCTCTTTTCTCTTTGAGCAATTTCGTCAACGAGAGTCTCGTACATTTGAAGGAAGCCCGAACATTCGAATTGGCAGCCGTGGATAAGCAAGAATGAATATGTGGGTCACACGCGTCGCAAACCCTTGGCGCTATATGGCAAAGAGCTAATTTCATTAAGAGCGAAATAGCCTCTCTCTCTCTCTCTCTCTCGAAGCTAAACCATCCGTCGAATCGCCGAACCGCGAATCCCCTCATAATTGTATCGGCTTCATTTTGAAGTAAATAATTATTCTACAACGGGAATATCAGAACATATATTATACGAAGGGAGTTTTCGTGCATGTTTGTTTCGTGCGATGTGTGGGTATTATACGGATAAAAGTTTGATTTGCATAAGCTAATTTGTGTATGTTTTTATCATGCACTGATTACAGTGGAATTCGTTATACGCGAAAGTTTTAAGTTCTTCCTCGAATAAATTTTGAGAAATTAAATATTTATGTTGAACAAAAATGCATTAAAAGTTTCGGCTTCTTTGAATTCATCAAAAATTATTCGTAAAATTATTTGCAAACTTTTTGTTATCATTTTTTTTTTTTTTAGTGGAATTCAAGACAAATTTTGATAGGTATACGCTAGCAAACAGGAAATTACGAAGAATAAAGAGCTACATTCATGCGCGCCCTTGAATGTACGGATGATATTTCAGGGGATTAAGACTCATTTGCATAATGTTGCAACGGATTTCTGGCGATAGTATAATAAAGGTTATGGTATTCGAATAGAAAATAATTTGTATTTTCATGTACAATTTATGTAAGTTCGGTCTTAACGTTCTTGCGTGTTTCAAAATAAATTTCCGAAGTAATTTGTTATTATCGTAAATATTATTCGTTCATTAGAAGCTTAATAATACACCACAATAATTCTTACAAACATAAATTCAATAACTGTAATTCTTGCTCAACATATACGTAGTACTTTTAAATTTCGACTCTAATGGCTGATAGGGTTCAAATTATCATTTGTAATACAATTGGCAAACGTATCGACGTTACAAAGGCCTATGACAATCACTATATTCTAATTATCAATTCCTAGATACATTTGTGCAACAGTTGTCCGGAAACAATATCTAATTACTCGGATATCGAAAACGGTATTTCTCCAATAACAGAAATCGTGCGAATTTTCCAAAGCAATACCTGTCACGTGAAATTTCATCCCTAATAAATTATTTCATTTTGTCATAAGAGCGAGCGCGACTGAAGGCCAATTTCCCAATGGACTATTCATGGTATACACAAGGTGGAGGACGAAAAAGAGCTATATTCTTCGCATATTACTGTGCTGAAAGTCGATAGATTGAAAGAGGCGGATGGATCGTGAACGAGGGAGAGGGAGGAAATGCGTTTCAATTTGTCAGCGCAAATATTTATTCTATTTACTGCGCAGGCGATGGTAGCCACGCGCGCGCGTAGATTAGAAGAGACTGAAAGCGTCTGTCTATCAATCAATACTCGAGGAAAGGAGTCGAGTGGGACTTATTTTAAAGTCCATTGATATAGCATACGTTCGAATACGAGTTGGGTGACAAAAATTAATTCGTCGCATTGGAATAATGAACTGGTTTATGACGATGAATGACGTGTTATTCTAAAATTTAAATATTAAAATGTGGAAAATGGTATAGAACGTACGGTGAATTCTTATTGAATATTTTAATAAGAAATTTAAATTTTTTTACGATATTACATATTATGGACTCTTGCATAAAAAATGTGAGATTGTGGAAAACGTAATTTTTCACTTGCTGAAAAAATGTCCTTTTTATCCAGAGAAAATGCTCCTTTCTATTTGATAAATCTTCTGCATATATTCTGAATAGCTTTGTAAATTTTTCTCTTTTATATGGGAAAATTTCCCCTACCTTTATCTTTCTGGAATACGTCGGGAACATTGGACCGGGGGCTACACATGTAAAGCCACGGTGCGTTTGGAATTTCATGCATGCATCTCGCGTGCCCTTGAAATTCCTATACAAATTTCTTTTTCCGCATATACCTGCAGCTAGATGAAACAAAAGGTCAGCCTTGTCTCGGTGATATCCATTATATTTTACAATAAGTTAAATCTCTTTTTTGACAATACAATATTCCAACTTGAATAATTTATGTAAATAAAGTTTGAACCATCGTCAACAAAATATATGTAATATTAACAAACAGATATAATTTTCATACAACTCTTTTTTAAAAATTAAATTTACCTTTATGCATAAATTAATCTACCTAGCGTATTTATTAAAGAATACAATTTTCCCCGAGGAAGATGAGAAAAATTATGAAAAATAAAGTATAAAACATATATATCTTCCTTATTAAAACTAATTTCATTTTACAAAAGAATAAAAAAACCGCACTGCTAAGCTCTTACAATCTATCAAATTGAAAATTCAAACCTGCATTTTGGAAAAACGAGACTTTGATCGATCGCCGCAGCGTCAATTCAATTCTCCAAGCCACTGCACTAGCTCGCTTCTCGTTCACGCGCTCTGGCTCTCCAAAGCACTCGGAATCGCAAGAAACGTCCTCTCCCCTTTCGCCCAACCTCATCAAACAACGTACTCCACACACCTCCATTCGCTCATATGTAAATTCCTCTTGCGGATCGATCCAACCTCTCACACGCGCGATCGCGCCTCTTCAGAGAGAGAGAGAGAGAGAGAGAGAGAATACTATATGGAGAGTGGGAATCGAATAGCACACGGAGACCGAATGGCCATTAAAAGCGGCCGATCCGTTAAAATTAAGCGAAACGCCGATAATCGCACTCGCCGACAGACCGCGGAAGATATCTTGTGCAAACGTGCGCATGTGGTCTGCCGGAAAGAAAGATAGAGAGAAAAGGAGGTGGAGGAGAAGCTATATACGAGCGTGGGCGGTAGAGAAGGAGAGAGAGCGAGAGAGAGAGAGAGAGAGAGAGAGAGAGGAAGGGACGAGATTCGAGAGTTAAATCGTCTGTAATCTCGGGGTCTTGCTTCGACAAATTCCAAAGCCGCAGGATCGGTTTTCTCGACGTGTCGTGTCTCCCTCTGCTATGCTTTCTCTCTCTTTCTCACTCTCGTTCGTTGGTTTGTAAAGTCGGTGTGTGCATATATTAAAATTAAAGAGAGCCGGCTGGGAATTCCCGCATGTGCGTCGGAGATGAAGTTCTCGCTTCACTCTTCCATTTGCTTTAAAGAAAATACTTTAACTCTTTAATTTTCTGCAAATTTTAACAAATGATATCTCAGTGATAAAATTACTAACGATGGTCTTTTCTTTTCTGTTTCAGGTGAGCAAAGATAAGATACGATATTATTCTTAGTATATCACGCTATTTGAGTAAGTAGATATATGAATTCATTCAATGTATTCTGACGACGAATTCAATATTTTTGCAATTTAAAATCTGTTGAATTAACATAGCAGTTTTTTTTTTTTTTTAAATAAACGTGAATTTAAGTGTTAATGTAAGCAATTTACAACAATCTGAAGTATTGTTGAATAGAAAGCAACTTATAACCTCCAAATTTTTTAATCATATCTTTCAATCTATTCACGTCAAACATGAAACATTCATAGAATTGAATGTTTGTATCAAGTTCCTTACTGATCATTTCATCACATTCGAATTGGATTGAAGAATTTTCCTGAATATTGTAACATTTAAAAAATGAAATACATCGAAACTTTAACAAAGTTTAAACCTCATGGATGTATTGTGAGAAGCAATCGCATAGATACCTCGTCTGATTTGTATTCCTTGCATGCAGATACTGTCTGATTATTCCCGTTTCGAAGATTTGTTTCCCTCAAACTGAAATCAATCTTAAAAATCTTTCTCCGCATATCATCGAACAAGAAACTTGCAAGGTCTGCAACAATCAAACGCAAAAGACGAATTTTTTACTAGCTACATTAATAACCCCACCTCAAAATTAGTCCTTTAACTCTCTCTACTTTTACAAACTACATATTATATCGATGACTTTTAATCCCTGATCCACCAATTATGCGTACACGCGATAACTGCCACGTTACTGCCACCACTATATTCCTGTCCTCGCACCTCAGCTGCAGTTATCGCGCTCGCGACTTCCATATAAATAACTTGTCGATCCGCGAGGAGAAACTTTCCTCGCGCGTGCGCCTCGTAAATCCAGGGAACTTTCTCACGAGGAAACAGAACTTTGGCGGCGATATCGAATACATGGAGCCGCTACTGCTGCGTCGAACTTTTTCATCCCCATTCTCACTCGTTTTTCTCCCTTATAAAGGAATTTCACAGCTCGTAAAAATACACACACACAATTTTCCAACGCGGAGGCGTGCGCGCTATGTAGAGTACGCATATGTGTGTGAAAGCGCAAGGGAGGTTGAACAACGGCTTAAGCACTCGTTTGGTTTATGAATAAATTACCGACCGCTAAACGTTTGGGCAATTTGCGAGTTGGAGAGAGAGAGAGAGGAACGAAACTTCGCTAGTCCATGAATATGGAAGTAGAGGAGGTCGGATATGGTCAGACATAGGTCAGCGCGCGCTTCGAGGATTCCACATGATTCTCAACTGGCTTTAATGTGTTTGTTTGCGTCGTCGTAGTTGTCGTTGTCGACCTATTGGTTTACGAGAAAAGTTGCACGCGATTAGAACTGATTGTTATCGCCACGTGGATGAAGATGTCTTATCTACTTTTAACGGAAATTGAATGATGCTTTTGCGACTCGTGTGCACTGCGTTCTCTGGACGAAAAATGTATTGGGAAAGTTGCCGACGGTGTTTTATCTCTCCAGCCAGCCAATAAATAGAAAAGTTTATCAGATTTTATCCCTCGGACACTGTGTAACGAAACAAACTTGTCTAATACAACCCTGTGACATGGATATTGTCGCGTATACACCACAGTGCCATCGCGATGAACCATCAAGTAATTACACCTTGATAAAACTCTCGTAAAATGTTTATTATAGTGTATAACGTGTAACAAATTCGTTCTTTTTATTTTCTTTTTCTCAAATAAAATCTTCTAACCAACTAACTCCCTTATCTTTTCAAATCAGTCACCCTTCCTCCACGTTATTCTTCCCCAAATCTTATTCCCTGTACCAATGAAATAATATTTTCCAGCCCATTCGTCCCGCGCGATTCTACCGCAGCATCCCGCCGAATTGATTAGGGTGTGTACGTACGAGACGCAGGCGAAACTTTTTCGCGTATACTTCGTGGGAGCTAAAAAACCACGCGCCTCGAAGAGGGCGTTAGCCTTTCAGGCGTCGTCCCTTCGTGGATTCACGACTCCCACGGTGGTGGCATAGCGTTTCGAACTGTCGCGATGGTGAATGACTTGCGGTTGGGTTGCGACTGGTTAGTAGTAATAGTCGTCTGGAATCATGGGGTGTTTCAAAAGTTTTCAATAGAACAAGTAGAAAGCTATTAATTGCAGTGGATAGAATTAATTTGGTGATTCAGTGATGAGTCGAGGTCGAGGATAGTATTATTTGTTTTTCATTTCTGAAATGAAATATTATCCACAAAGGTCCGGTAATAATATCCTACTGCGGGTGAAGTGGCTTTTAAAATCAATGGTCTATATAAAACTTTTCAAACAAGCTACTTCCAATGCACCGTGAACAGGGTAAATTGAATGAACGTGTACGTACGGATCCCCTCCTTCCTTCCTCCTATAAAAATGCGACGCGCCTTGGAATCGTAAAAATGAGAAACCGTATGCAGCTGACATATTGAATTTTCCAATTGATCGAATACAGCGCGAAACAATAAACGTAATCAACGGTTCATTCCCTTCCAAACTTGTTCTAATTACTAAAGATAAAAACACACAAAATTCCCCTCTCCTCGTACACATCCAATATTCAAACCCATACGCTTTCACTTTTCGTCGAGCAAAAAACGAATCCTCTGAAAAAGACGGTAAAACTTTTCAACGAAGCTCTCTTCTTCTTTCTCGTACACGTATAAAAAAAGACAACCATCGCTATAAACTCAATCTTTTCCCTCCTGCAATTTTCATAAAGAATTGAAGGCACTCGCGTTTGCCGAAAATTCGAAAGACAATGAAAAAATAAATCCATTTACTACTGGAAACCCATGAGCGTTGACGTCGCCTTCACGCTCGTTATTCTTATATCGTACTCTTGCCTCGTCACCATAGTCCAAATACGTCTTTCTTCGGGGTTTTCCGGCTTTCTTATCTCGCGCGTGTCCTTTTGTACGTGCTTGTGTTTTTGTGCCACTTCATCCGCGCGTATTTTTGCGTATTTGTTCGCCGTATTTTTATTCGTTTAATCTGTCTCTATCATTCTTCGCGAGCGCTGATTTTTAGTTTTCATCCTCCCCCCATTTTTCCTAACCACAACTTGCATCTCTCTCTCTCTCTCTCTTAATCTCGTCCTATTGTCTTTTTTTCTCCGTGAAAATCCAGTTTTTATTTTCTCCGTGATGTACTACCTTGTTCGCAGTTACACCGTTGCTGTTTTTGTTCTTTATTCACATTCATCTCGTCTTTTTACGCTCAAAGTTCACCGTTAAGAACATCCGGCTAAAATAAATCAACATCCAAGCCTATATGCTATTCTCTTACGTGTATCTTCACAGTAAAATTTTTCGATAGATTGACCTTACATAGAGAATCCTTTTCTCGCCATTACCACTCTCTCTCTCTCTCTCTCTATCCTTCTACCCGAGAGAAAAAGACTCTCATGTCCCCTCGTACACATCTACCCTTCTCGCGCCTGGTCACTTCCTCACACGTCAACGGCCCTCTCTCACGCCCGTTTAATCTCTGATTTCTCGCTCTCTTATCTCCCGATCACCAGCTCCCTCTTCACCCTTTTAATTCCACCTTTTATATATGTAAACGCGCGATCCCTATAGCTCTCACTCATATCCTTCTCCCTCTTTTTTGTCTCTCTTTCTCTCTCCGTAACCAAATAACCCTAGCCGCAGCGCGTTCTAAGAAATCGCGCGCTCGCTCGTTCACCCACGCTCGTTCCCTCAGGGTAAGCTTCTACTCTCTCTCTCTCCCTCGTAGCGCACGCGCATTCGAAATCTCTTGCGTGCACCCTCCTCCTCTTTCTCTACCTCACCATTGGAAAGAAACCGAGTCTACGACTACGACGACGGCGACGGCTCGGTCGATCCGTGCGTATAGCACACACACATATACACGAGAGGCGAGGGACGCTCTCGAGTTGAACGGAGGACTCAGTGAGCTGCGCGCGCACCCCCCGCCGTTAGCAGCAGCAGCAGCAGCAAACTCTCTCGTTCCCTCCTCCTATATCCGTCGACGAGCCCGGCCGGCGCGCACAGTTGTGTGCCGGCACCAGCGACAGCGCGATCGAGCGTCGTCGTGTATAAAACACGCACGCACGCACGCGCACGCGCCCCTGGAGGGCCGTAGGAGAGAAGGAAAGCCGTTGAGAGCTCCGGCTGGCCGGAGGATTCTTTTTCGGCGGCTTTTCTCTCTCTCTCTCTCCTTCTGGATATATAGAGGCAGGTCCTCTCTCTCTTTATCTATCCTTCAGCTTTACACGGATCCCTCATTTCCGGCGTCCGGAGGCACGAGAGCAACTAAAATAAAAAGGGACGAGAGCGAAAGAGAGAGATAAAGGAATTGATTTTATCAACCAACCCACCCACAGAGACACTTGAGCGCGCCGAGTCTTCTGTCAGTGCAAATAAAACCCAAGAAGAGGAGAGACCAAGCTTTCGAATTAACTACCCGCCGCCGTAGGACATCATCGGTATGAGCGGCGTGGGCTTCATGACGGCGGTGAAGACGTTCGGGCCGGCTGGCCGGCGCCGGCGTCGCTGCGAGAAACAGCAGCGTGTCCTCGAGCTACCTGGATACACTTGTCATCAGCATCAACAGCAACAGCAACCCCAGCCGGATGTTGTGCCCAGCTGGGATGCCGCTCCACCGATCACACCGCCGGCGGCCTTCCTACCGCCCGGCTACAAGAAAGGATTCATCCCAGGTGAGGATGGGGGGGAGGTTGCACATCGACCACCGAGAGAGTTTTATTCTTTGTTTCTATTCTGCTGGAAAGAAGGGATTTAGTGGCTTGTTGTTCTTTTCCTTTTTGTTCTTAGCTATGCACGATATATTGATGTTTTTTATTACACATATAGTGCTAGGAAGAGGGATGATAGAAGGTGCGAGGGATCGTCGAATGAAAAATGCAAAAGTTGTGCGCGCGTATATAGAGGGCCGGGGTGAAAGTTAAGGGAAAGTGGATATATCAGAATTCGATTAAGTTTTACGACCGGCGTGCGTGCGCGCGCGCGCGTGGCTATTCGCCCGTCTGACCGTATCCGCCTACTTCTACTGACGCGCGCCTCTCTCTCTTCCCGCGTTTCATAATCAATCTTAATCGCGTTATTTAGCACTCTCCCAGGGACGAGATTTGACATTCAGCTCGTGTAGAGTCGTGTGTGTGTATACGCGTACCTTCGGTTATGTGTGTATATGTGTGCGCGTAGAACCTTCAAAGTATAACTACTACCGCGATGTAATCAATTTTGCTGAGCGTATCGATCGATCACGTAGCAGCCTGCCTCTCTCTCTCTCTCTCTCTCTTTTGTGAATGAATTTCCCCGGAAGCAACTGGTTGTTCGATCGGCGACGTTCTCTTCAACATTCCGAAGCGCCCGCGCGCTCGACTCTCCTTCGATATCATCCCTGCGCACCGCGGTTCCGTCTAAAAATATCCCCCTACCCGCGCTGTCGTCACGCGTGTAGTATGATGTGCACACACGCAGTCGATAGAGACAGAGATTATATTCCCTACGGTGGGTGTGTAATACGTAGCGAGCGTACGCTCTAGTCATACGAAATAAGTTGCGTCACATACGCATACGCGTGCTTTATGTCTCCCTAAACGCTCGTAATTCAAACGTCATGTCTCTGCTTTTTGTCTCTCTCGCCTCTTCTCTAAGATGTATCAAAGAGAGTACTTATGCGACTTTGAATGGAAAACTTTGGTGATTATAATTTTCATTGTTACCTTAATCGTGCTTTCTCCACCTCTCGAATGCGTTCTCAACGCGCGCCAAGAGATAGAGAGAAAAGCGGTAGTAGCAGCAGCAGCAGCCCCAAATGGGAATTCAAGCATGCGAGTGCAAAGTGGACAAAGTACTTGCATTAGTGAAAATTTCATTGTTACAACTCTGTGCCGTGTGAGAGAGTACGTGTCAACTGCCCGCACCACGTTTAATAGGACCGCGCGTCGAGTGCTGCCACTGCTTTACTTTGTTGCAACTCGCGCGTTGACTAAATAAACAAGACAAACGGCTGTGTGTAACGTCGGCGCGAAATCGTTGGCCGTAAATATTTGACCGCGATACGTGGAGCAATTATTATTTTTGGTGTAAATTTTTTATATCGCGTGGCTTCAAATCCTCGTTTTTTTTTTTCTTTCGTTTTAACGAACGATAATGAGCTTTAGTTCAGGATCTGGGATAAAATTATCCGGGCGTAGCTTACTGTGTCCGATTAGGACGGAGAGAATTAGGAACTGTTTTAAAGTAGTTATGAATTCAAGTTTATGGCGGAAGAGCAGAATCCTTAATGTCCCGGTAAATTTCTGCCCACAGAGCTCAATAAAAAAAGTTTTAAAAGATCAAATTAAACGAGATTAGACTTACTAAGCACAATTATATAAATTCTACTGACTGCTCTACGGATGAAAAGTTAGTCCGCCTAAGTAAAGTAGTTCGACTGTACCGTATAGAGCAGAATAAAGTTAACTTTAAGCGAATGAAATTTCACTCCGGGAAGATTTAGTTACAGCTTTGGTTGCTTTTGTTTGTATTGGATTCATTTGTTGAACTAAGTTTTTATGTTTTAAAAATGATTGAATTAATATTTTTACCTTCCGAAGTGAGAAATTACCAATGGAATTTTAGTAACAAAAAAAAATAAATTAAAGTGTATTATGCTTTTACGAGAGACATTTTGCAATATAACCTTTATTAACGGTAACTGCATTTCGAAGAGCATTTTTTTACTGTACGTACTAAACAAACAGAATCGTACACGATATAGCGTACTCTTTAGTTGCTGTAAGCATTTTCTTTTACGATATCGTAAAAAATGAAGATACATACTGCTTTGTAAAATTTATGGATTTTCAAATGTATCACGAGCCATTGTATGTGTTATCGAGCGCAAAATAGTTCGCTCTGAGATACAAAGCAAGGATCAATAGTCATTTTTTTTAAATAAATCATTTTTTCATTTTTTCATTCATAAAAAAGATTTATCAATGTTCTCTTTTTATGAATATGTACGTTAAAGTAAATTTTTGCATTCGTTATTTTGCATGTATGTGATACATTTTTTATAAACTTTAAGAAAAAGAAAAAATTTCATTACTGAATAATCGAACTAAATTCAATTCACATCTCTTTGTATTCCGTAACACTGGAAATTCGACATTGATTTCTACCCACAAAACCTCACGTCGATGTACAGTGGTTGTTCGATAGTGATGTAATACTCTTAAAGCTAAATCCAAACAACTTACAAATACTTCTTTACAGAAATCCAACTTCAAAGAAGAGATTTTTTTATAAAACAAAAAAGATTATTGTATTGAATTTTCTGACATAATATATAGAAAATAATTGTTACCTTTTTATTGGATTAAAAAGTTTCTTACTATTTAATTTGTTTCGGGTAATATTTCATTACACCTTGTTAGCAAAAATAAAGAAATACAAAACATATATCAGCAAGACAAAAAACGAAGAAGAAGAATGAGGTACCCTGCTTACCCTTGACGAAAAAAAAAAAAAAGAACTGTCGTAATTTACCGCGGAGTAGCAGTAAAACATCTAATTAAAGATGTAAGCATCTTGGTTTTACGGATGTCTGAATAACTTTGTCGAAAAATTATTAAATTTTATCAACTCAATTATTCTTAAACTTGTAAAGAGATAATATTCATAAAAAATAGACTCGAAAAATAGCAACAATTCAATAAAATTACCAAATCGGAAAAAAGACTGTCGTTGTTTGCGATTTTATTTATTTTTCCCTTTCTCTTTCGAACGTTTTTGCATTGATTGACAGTACACAAAAATACTCTAAATATAAAAATACGTAGAGAACAAATCCAATAAAAACAATTCTCCGAGCAAACAACAAACGCGCGCACACGTACGCACGCCATTTCAGTTCGACGAAAGAGTAAATTTCAAGGATTCGTAAAAATGATGTACGACGTCGATCCGCTAAATTGACCTTGTCGGAAAATTGTAAAAGTCCGTTAACGTCACTCAGCGCTTCTTTTTACCCTCCTGTAGATTTTTTTTTTTTTTTTTTTCATATTTCAAAGATATCTCCCTACCTCTAGCCCACGCGCACCCGCGCATCCACATCGTGTGCCACTTCGAATTCTATTAAATTTTCATTTCCAAGTGGATACTTGAAAACTCCATTATAAAATTCTTAACGGTATTAAACCGTCGAGTAATTAACGGCGTCGAAGTAACAAGTTCGCGATAAAGTTTTATATGAAATCCAGCGCGAAACTTTTTTTCCCTCTCCTCGTCGCGCTCTTCCCCACTATTTCCATGCTCCTGTTGTTGGTAAAAGAAAGATAGAGAGAGCACTACCGTGCTGTATGTATATATAGTCATAGCAGAAAGTACTTAACTCCGAGCACTTTTATGCATTGAGACATTATAGTTACATCGCCCATTTAACTAAGCTTATGCTTTTATAAAATATTGCGCTTTTTCTCTCTCTCTCTCTCTCTCTCTCTTCTTCTCTCTCTCTTACGTAGAAAAGCAGCCTCTGCAAGTTCGTCGTAAAGTTAAAATTAAAAAAGCGTTCTAAAAATTCGTTCTAAAAGACAGAGCGCTGTCTCTGGCGGTGACAGAAGAGCGAAGCAATCGGCGGAGAATACTCTCAACGCCGAACGTTTGCGGAGGCGAGCTAACTCGCAAAGCGCTGGCTTTGCCAGCAGAGCGGAATGATCGGCGGAGTAAACTCTCAACGCCGATCGTTGCAGCAGCGAGCTAAGTCGCAGAGCGCTGGCTGTGGTAGCACAGGGATAAGTGCCCGCAGAGGCGAAGTCCCACGTGGCCGGTCGCTGGGACCGTTGTCCCCCATTGTGGCTTCTACATTGCGTGGAGGGCAGACACAGCACAGACCTCTCCTCTTCGACGTCGACTCTTTGAAAGCAAAGTCTGGATGGGAGAAAGCCCGCCTAGCTTGGCTCCAGGAGGGGTCCGCCTCGATTGGGGAGGGGGGGGGGTGGAGGCTCGACAGCCTTTTGTTTATGGAACTAATTGGGGTTAGCCCCATGAGGGCCAACTCGCTAAAACTGTGCCGGTCTGAAAGCGCCCTTAGTGGCTGACCGTGAGGTCGATCGCTTCTATCGAAGCGGTGGTTGGAGGAGCGATTATATTTCATGGATGATCCTCGTCCGCTTCCCCGGCGTACGCGGAGTGGTGAGTACTCACTTAGTAGGCGAGTGAGGGAACATGGAACGGACGGCTGGCCGCTTCGCCTGGCTCTGTCGTATTTTCCGGACGATGATCTCCAGCGGCGGGCGCTCTACCGGGGCCGAAAAGGAGGAGTCCACCTCCAAATAGCGGTAGATGGTGGAGATCGGTTTGCTTGGCAGCGGCCGCTTTCCCAGACGGGGAAGGGCGGTGGTGGAGGAGTCGATCGTTGATGAATCGGTCGGCTCGCCGTCGGACCCGTGAAGAGGCGTCGCTCGGTCCATCTGGGTAGCTGCGTCCTTCCTGCCCTGTGAGACGGGGTCAGTACCCGACCCGTCAAGTGGCGTTCCTCGGTCGGTCTGAGTGGCAGTCTCCTGTCGCTGGGGGCGCTGGAGCCGTTCTCGGGTGATCTGCCGGTTGGCCTCGGCAAGCCGAAAGTGCGCCAGCTCGAGCTCTGACGTTAATTCTGAGCGAGAGCGCATTTGAGCTACGACGAAGTCGATGCAACCCAGGTTAGGTGGTGAGGAAGTGGAAGGAAGGGGAAGTAGATCGGACCAGGTGTGGTCCGGTCGCAATAAATGAAAACAATTATTTGCGAGCACAAAAGTTGTCCTTTATCTGCTGGCACAGCTAGCGCTCCGCGAGTTAGATCGCCTCCGTAAACGTTCGGCGTTGAGAGTTTACTCCGCCGGTCGTTCCGCTCTGCTGGCACCGCCAGAGACAGCGCTCTGCGAACAAGTTCTACTCGCCACTGCCCCAAACGGCGTAGAGTTCTCCGCTCCGCCGAACTCTTCGCTCTTGTTAGAGAAGCAGCAAGCTAAGGGCTCCTCCGACGCTCCGTAGCGCCTCCTCGAGCTCCGAGCCCTCCTTGGTGCAAGGCAAACGCACCGCCAGCGTTCTGCCGTTGATCTTATCGCGTTGCTCCCTCGTACCCGAGCGATACGCCTGCATCAACCTCCTCCTTCTTCTTCTTTTTTTTTTTTTTTTTTACTAAATTAGTAGTTTAACGAAATTAGCCGCGTTGTAAAATTTATCCGGCGTTTTTTCCCCAACTTCCTTTTTACCGCGTTTAATTAACTTTTGAACAAGATACATAACTTTTCTAAAAGTCGAGATTCTTTCCTTCCTATCTATTTTTACACGCTTACACAATTATCTCCATCTCAACCACCATTCAATTACTTTTAAAAACATCCCTAAAGCTTACGAATCCAATATATAACCACGGTTAAAACTATTCCAATCGAGTTGTTTCTCCTCCTCGCCCATCGTCCTTAAATAATCCAGTCACAACATGACAGGCCTCATCAAAACTGCACGATACTCTCGTCCCGACGGAGCTCTCGCGCGAAGGGCTCGTTATATGCACTCTAGTCCAACGCGCGATTTTCCCCCTGCATAATACAGGTAGCCATTGGCGCTATTATCATTATTCCAGTCGCTCGAGCTTGAAAAAAAAGCAGCAGCGGTGAAAGAGAGAGAGAGAGAGAGAGAGATAGAGAGTGAGATACCTGCGTTCGCGACTGCGATGTTGTTGACCCGCGCGACGGGGCAGTTCAAGTTCACGGTGAGTATATACATTATAACGCGCGTACAACACTCCACCAACTCCACGGAGTTTCTTTCCTCGTTTTTCACGTTTTAAATGTTCATATAAAGGATAGGGGGAGAGAAAGCGGTTAAAGTTTTTTTTTCGTGGACGAAGGAAGGGAATAATTGGAGAGTGGGGAAAATGAATGTCGAGGGTGAAACTTTGTTGGAGGGTTGGAGTTGTAAAATAGCGTTTAGGGATAGTATTCTGGGTAATTGGAGAATATTAGCAATTTAAGTTTAGCATTAGTTTCTTATTACACAAGAATGAATCGCCAGAAGTTTACGTTAACATCGTTACGATAACTGTGTCGCGTTCAACTGAAATTTTTATATATATACACACACGACTAAAGTAAGCAGAAGGCGGAGGCGCGACCTTCGGGAGGCGTCGCTCAAGGTCAAGTTCATTTATCAAAGCAGCTCGATATCGAGGTTCTCTCTTGGTTTCATATTCCCGATATCGTTTTAAAACTATGCGACTGTTAAATCATTTCGACAAAAAGCTCGCCGGCACAATACATTTTATTCCGTGTGCGCGAAACGTCCGTTTATACTTTGCTTTACTTTAGTTTATTTACAGCGAAAAATGTCTACTGCTTCTATAAATATATATATATATTTCCCGTGCCAGTATCAGGCGTAAAAATGAAAAACTTTATCAGTACCAAGTGAGCTTCGAGAGGTTGCCCTTGAATTACTCAGCTCGAAACCTAATACACTTACAAAGGGGGGAGAGCCCAGCTCTAAAAATTTTTCCCTTCACGCGTCGCGGTCGTAAACTCGCGCGTGGCAAACTTTCTTCCACAGACTTTGAAAATTTCTCGTTCGTTGACTCTTTCGTCCCTTTTCTCTCTTTCATTCTCTCTTCCACCTATTTATACGTACAAGACACCGGATAAACTGTCGACGTGACGTCAGTGTACCGTCTCTATCGTCGAACTACGTCTATTATCGTGCGCGCACGTGTACCATAGACGCATCGATAGACGAGTACTTGTTTTTCTTTTTTCCCTAGCTTTGTATGGGGCGTATACGCGTATAGATACTTGCGTGTTTATTTTGAGCTTGGCGAACACGAGCTAACGGGGGATGCGAAATTGCCTCGTGCATCCCCCCACGCATCAGCCTCGTCTTTATTAACTGCGAGAGGCAGAGAGAGAGAAAAGTTGCACGCGCGAAATTAGAGTTTAGCGCGCGTTCGCTCGTCGATCGGGGCAAAGTTAATAAAGAGGATTCTTAATTTGAGAGATGCTCGCGATGAAGTATTGGAGATGGTTCGTGGAGTTATTATAGGTGGATGTATTTTCTGCGATGATTAAAGGAGTATTTTTTAACTAAATTATTATTTTACGTAAGTAGTGTTATACCGAAAAGTTGGAAAATGAGCGACAAGCTATATACACATACATTGAAGGCCTTTGTTGACGATTTTAATAACATTCGACTGAGTATGCGAAAATAAACTTTAATCAATTAGTTTTAGCAATATAACGAGCCACGGAGTACATACAGGAGGTGAAATTTTCGCAAATACGAAAATTAATTGCCTTCGAAATTCAAGCAGGCAAAGTAATGAACGCAAAACTCACATATATACACTAACGCCCACACTCCAGGCGGGTGCGCGCTTACCCGGGAGAATTTATTATCGAAAAAGTAACGACTGTTTCCCAAAAATGTTTTCCCACTCGATAAATTTCCCGACGCTGCTCGTCGACATAACCTTATCGAATTTCCTCTCTCTCTTTCTTTCTCCTCCCACGCGCTCTTTTAATCGCGTGCAAACATTAAACGCGCACGCGTTCCGGTGTCGTTAATATTTCAAAACAAATTCCCAGTGGTCGGCTACGGAATTTCCGGTTATACCACGATAAAATTTCTTTCCTGCATATACATACACCTACGCGTAAGTCTATTAAAAATGCCACGCGGAAGCACTAGGATCGGATTTCGCGAAATTAAGTGCGGGACACCGCGTAGTGTTCGTTCTTTAATAATCATTAGATTTCGGTGATAATCAGAGAAAGAGTGCGACTTGGGATTCTTTAGCGACGCGACACGATCGACCTATTTTAAAGTTTTGTCTTCGCCGTGTGTATATCTGGGTTATCCCGAAATATATGCGGACGCCTTACGTATAATAAGACTTTGCACGCTGAGAAATTTTATTTTAATACGCGTGGGCCTCAGATGTGGTCTTTCAGTGTATATAGGCAGCTGCAGCAGCATGTTCTCATTCCTTCTCGTAAAAATCACGTCGCTTATACATGTGTATGTATTTGTACGAACTATTTTTAATTGCGGCTCGCAGTTTTGATTTAACTCGTCGCTCTGGAAAGTTTTGCATCCAATTAAAGCTGCAATTGTGTCAAGGGTATTAGTTTATAATGCCGATTCCCATTAGCGAACGTGCGAAAAAATGTATCGTATATAGAGCTAATTAAATCGTTATTTTATGAAGCTTATACGAGCGATCGTTAATTAAGGCGGGAATATATAACGTTGCCGACTCTCTTCATCTCTTCGAGCTTATAATTAGTCCACAGCAGCAGTAGCTCAATCAAATGGAGACCGATATATGCGAAAATTCAATCTATAGATTATTAAAATCATTTGTACTGATCGAATGGTTATTATTATAACAATCGAAACATTTTATTCTAAAAACTATTTCACATTACAGTTCCAAAAATCCAACCACAATAATAATACAAAAAAAAAAAGACAAAAACCATCTTTTCATTTGATTCATCATCCATTTCCAACAATATCTCGTTGCCTTCCACGGCAGCCATACAAAACTTAATGCATTATTAACGCGAGCCAGACTTTAGCGCACATTATTATCAATGAGACGCGTCGTGCGCATAGCAGTGGCAGCGAAGCACGAGAGATGATGGGACACAAAGGGGCGCAAACTTGCGACAAAGATGCGCCGCCACGACGGCGGCTGCTGCTGCTGTTGCTGCGGCGAACTGCAACTCGCACTACTTATATACATACGGCCGTTGTGTGCACGCGACGACGAACTGCACTTGATTTCAATGCGGCCTTGCTTTGTATATGGTGGGACTGTTCGTAGCTGCTGCTATACTGCTGTTGGTGCGCATTTCATTTGTTACAAAGGAGCAAAAAAAAAATTCGAGCTGTCTGTGCAGGTGTTTTAGAAAAAAAAAGAGGTGAAGTAGGAAATTTCTCAGGACTTAGTTTCTTAGTTTTTAAAGATATTTATTCGATAGATATATAATGTGCTTTGACGCTTTTTATGTGGTTAAAGGATGGAAAAGAGTTCGAAGGATGGAATTGCGACGATATAACTTTAGCCAATATATTTACTCGTTTTATTGCAATCTAAAGTACCTTAAAGTACTGCAAAAATATTTGCTGAAAGTTATTAAATATGTTTGCGAAAGAGCTTTGCCAGTTTACCCATAAAATAGCAGACTTAATACACCCGAGAGATGATTTTCAGAACTTAAAGTGAAACTGCATCTATGAAAGTGAATTCTTATCGTATAGATACGCGACTATGTTGAGGGTGAATAGAGAGGGAATGTGTGAGTGTGTATGAGCGCGTGCATTTGAAAATTTACGTTCTAACCTCGAGGGAACGTTAGGAAAATTTATTTCCTACCCGTGCTAACATATCGCTTTATTTTATAGACTTCGCTTAATAAAGTGCGCATTGCTATCGAAGGTAACGTCCACGCACTTCCGTTCGGGTAAAATTGAAATCAGCGCATGTATCAACGCTGAAAGCTCAACTAATCGGCTAAAAAGTATTTTCCTTTCTCATTTTGCCTGTATTAATTGCTAAAAGTAGACGTCAAAAGCAAATACGGCAACATTTTCGGCCTCAAATATATATTTGCTGAACTTCGAGGCCAATCAAATTCATCGAGTCACCGTTTAATCGAACGCAATCCAAATATATATAGATATATGTATTAAAACAAGCACGTTCGTATACGACGTACCCACCCACGCCTTTCGCCTTTACTTTCGTGTTTGATGCCACATATATGGCTGAAATATGCACAATAAAAATAGAACTTTTATAACGGGATATAAATTAAAAACGCAAAATCGTTCTTATTTCACGATAGCCCCGCTCTTGAAGAGGAATTTATTTTAGCCTTTTCAGGCATATTTTATGCATACCCCCAAAGCAAATAAGGTGCACCATCAAAGGCTGCAACACGAAAACCACGCGAGGAATTTTCTACTTTACTTTTACCGTATTACTTACAAAGCATAAATATTAACTTGTTAAACATTTCCATCTCGAAATACAAATAGTTATCTCCCACAAAGAAAGATTAGCCAGAAAATTTCGCTACGCGTAACCGTCATATTCTAAGAATTTTCATCGAAAACTCGCTTCCTCGCCTCCTCACGTAGAACTGCCACCTCCTAACCGTAAAAATGTTTCGCTTCCTCTTACTACTGCGCATTCCGCAAGCGACGAATCGAATCCACGTCTCTCTCTCTCTTCCCTTTCTCGCGAAAACGTCGAGACGGTGTAGTAGCACAGGCACACCACAACCACTGCCATCCTCGTGAAATTCTACTCACGTATTCCGCGCGCTCGTGCAAGTCGCCGTCGTCGTCGCCGTCGTCGTGGTTGCTGCAGCGATGAAAGCTAGCAGCGAGGGCAGCAGCAGAAGCAGTAGTAGTAGTAGCACATAAAGTTACGTAGAATGGTGGCTGAGTGGAAATTGAAGTTCGCTGTTAGAGGGCCTTTTTACGACGGGTTTTTCCGTTCGCTCGACGCTTGTGAGAGGGTGGATTCGGGAAAATTTTATGGGTTGAACGCAGAGAAGGAGGTTGGATGAAAGAGGGTTGGTTGAGGTGCGCTTTTTGTGGTGGATGATGATGAGAAGGGTGTGGTCTGAAGAGTTGAGGAGGGTTACGTAAGGTAGATTCTAATTGAATGCTCGATGATATGTGAAGGAGCTTATTAGTTTCGTTTTCTTCTTGGTGGTCTTTGAGAATTGTTGATAGCTATAAAAGTTAGACAATTATGAAATTTGTGTAATAGGTGTACTTAGTATTAGAATGTTTTATTTGCGAGCCATTCGTGAAATTAGAAAACTTCATTAACTTTCAGAAGTGGCCATCAAGAAACTGAACTTTTGCTAATTTTTAAGATCTTAAATTCAAGGATGTGTTCTAAAATGCATCCTCAAAACTTGGAAAACGCTAGCTGCAAGATTACCAAAGAAATTTAATGTCTGAAAACTCCTAGAATGATCGTCGTTCGCGCGATTGCGCACAGATGCGCAGAATAATATTCATTACGCGAAATAAAAAAGGAGCAGACTAAGAAATGGCGCGCGCGTGCGAGAAAGAAGGGGAGAGAAAGAGAGGGAGAGAAGTAATAGCGCCGCAGCTGTGAAAAGGCAGCGATGGCGAAGAGCCGAGCACGGAGAAAATTCCCATCTCGCATTTTTCCTCTCCCTCTTCTTCTCCTCCTCCCCCTCTGCGAGCGGCACAACTACGGCTAATTGCATCCGCGATATTCACCTCCGTCGTCGCTGCTGCCGCCGCCGCCGTCGCTATTATCGGATTTTGTTCTCTCTCTCTCTCTTTTCCACCTAGCTTCGCGTCTGCGTGTGGATGTTAATTAGAAAAAAGGCGCGCGCATACGGAAGAGAGAGAGAGAGAGAGAGAGAGCTTGGACTTTACAGAAAGCTGGTTCTAGTTAAGGAGAACCTTTCTCTTTTTCTCTCCCGAGAGAAAAAGAGAAGTATAAAACGAAAGAGAGACAAAAAGAGAGGGCGAAATTCTTCACACAATATACAACATCGTACTTACCTGACGATACCGAGCGGCGAGCGTAATTAGAATACATGTTGAACCGCCTTGTTTCGGTCGCGGAATACAAATTGCTTTGGTCTTTTCAATCAGATGTGTTGTAGCTTGAAAAGGACGGCTAATTTTTCCGAAACTATGGAGCAATTACAATTAAGCGAAATTTTTTTTAAAGAACCGCCGGTTTATGCGTTCTCGAATGCGGAATTATTTTTGTAACAAGTGTAGGGAAAGTGTCTGGACTTATTTTCATGCATATTTTAAGCGCCCGCGCACCCATAAATATATGTATATATATAAAATATTTATCGTGAACTTTCTCATTAGCGAACTTTGAGGGATTCTGGCATGCAAATTACGTTTGTTTACTGTTTCAGATTATTAAAAAATTAAATGAAAATTTGAATCTGCATCATGCAAAATACTTTTTGCACACAAAGTATTTAATGATGCTAATTGCGAACTTATACACCCAACCGCGATGTATGGCACTTACTAATTTTGTTATATAAATTGGTAGAAAACTTTTCAAATTATTGTGCAAAATAACTTTGAAGTACTAAATAATTTATAATTTATATACTATTTTATTCAACTTTACAAATAAAACCATTAAAAAATGCGTAAAAGTCTCTAAAAATTGTCAATGTAAAAGCGACAAACACTTCCATGCGTAACAAATGATCTTTTTCCAAAATAAAGCAAAAATTCTCGTTTATCGTTTTACAATAAAGTCACGCGCATCTACAACCACGCACGCATCATTTTACCATCACACTACGCGCGTCCCATCGTCCAGCATCAAATTTCGATTGGCCCACTGGAGTCACGAGCATACACGCACGTCGCATCAGCCTCCAGCATGCGCAGCCGATCCAGCTTGCAGTTGTTATCCATCGATCGACATTGTTAGCCGCGTATATATGATTCATGGCTCTTGCGTCCATTAATCTCAGCGACAAAGAGCTTCGCGTGTGTCTATCTCTCTGTGCTTTCTCTATACGTGGTATACGCGCTCATTGATTTTATATACTTCATCGCTTTTCTCTCTTTTTCACACTTTCGTCTCCATTCTATACGAGGCTTTTCAATATTCCAAACGGCGCGGTGTTCGCGTCTAATGATACGTTATACGCGCGCAATTATCGCCATTGATTTCCTCCTCTAAAATCCTTTTTATTCCTCGTCGTTCGCTCCCACGCGAGAAAGAGAGAGAGAGAGAGAGAGGGAGAGAGAGAGGATTAAATTAAATGCCCGACTGCGCGTGCGGCTCACCGCAGCACAGCTGCTCGCTTGACTTTTTCTCCGTTTTTTTTTTCTAGGTATATAGAGAATATCTTTTTGCTACCAAGCGGCCTCTACTTTTTTCACTCGTATTGTCGCGCGGCAGTTGTTTGGATATTTATTGCGAATATGTGCTGTTGTATAGAGTGGGAGAAAGAGAGAGGGAGAGACGTAGTGGGCGAATCTTTGACCGTGACACTACAGAAATTTATCGCTTATTATTCGAGGCGAGTGAATTCAGCGCGCGATACCGAATTGCCGTTCAATTTGGATAATAAAGCACCCGGATTATGGCGCAGAATGGAAGAGCAGTTGGATTCCCATTATGATAATGATTTTTTAAAACCGATACTACTGTAATCTAACGCTGAGTTATATAAAATTACTAGTATATAGCGCTTAAATGAAAATTAACTATCTTATATATATATATACGCATTCAGGTATATTTATTCGTATAATTAGATCGTCAAAAGCTTTTATATATATATATATATATATATATATAAAGATGAAGTTGACGGGGAACGAAGAAATGAACGCAGTTTGATTTTTTTTTCTCCAAACCTAATGAAAGCATCAAAGTCGGTCGCCGCAAGGAGTCGATAATTACCCCCCGCGGATAGAGTTTATTTAGCCCGATTCAAAGAGCCAAGTTACATAGTAAACTCGAAGGTTCTTAGCTCCAAGTTTGCCTTCGGCCCGAGAGTTAGCTATAGAATTTGAGCTTTTGGACTGCGCCGAAGAAACTCGGATTGCGGGTCAACCGTTGGCCACTAATGCCAAGTAGTACACGCGCTAATCGATTGTACACTAACTAAACACCCAAGAGAACATCGCATGATAATATTTACCACAATACACATAGCTTGCCTAACCTATAAATACAATTTTCATTAGGTTATAAAATCTCGTGCTATCTCGTCAAAACGAATCACAATAAAATGCGCGGTTCATCCGCGTCGACGTAAACTCAGCTTACGTAGGGAAAGAGAGAATGATAGGAAGAGATTGAAACTTAATCCTCGATCCAAAAGCTATATACTGCGGCTGCTCTTCTCTTCTCGTTATAGCCAACGGGTTTCGCGAGTTGCGCATATACCCGCTGAGCTAAACTCTGGGCCACAACGGATGATCCTCCATTTACACTCTTGTGGATTAGTATTTAAATACGGGCGCGCGTCTCTTGTTACTCTCGCGCTACCTTTCACAGATGATCTCCCGCATCGGAAAACCAGAACTTGTATAGAAACGGACAAGTTCATCGCACACCTGCAGTACGGGTTAGTAGATTCTGCGCTTTAACTCACAGAATCACAGTTTGTGGAGAGAAAGGGACAACATAGCGATAAAGATATATATATATATATATATATATATATATATATATAATTGCTACAAACGCGAGCACGTATCCATTTCTCCGTATTAATATAATCAAGTCCGCCCTTGGCGAAGTAGGTATACTCTTCCATTATTAATTCAACAACCAACATCCTTGCTATTCAACGTACACATGAAAATAGAGAACCGCTCTCGAACACATATATATACGCACACATACACCTAGTTTTCCCACAACCAAGCTAATCGTCATCGTGTCACATTGCCATATACTTCCCTCCTCCCTCTTCTCGTTAACAAATCTTCCACTCAACTCCCAAGGTCTCTTGCGCACCACCCGCCCTATTGTGTCCCACGCGCCGCATTATACCGATGCGACGTTACGCAACCTTGCCAGAGAGTGAGAGTGAGAGAACGCATATATATATGTGTATACATATACATACACCTCCTGAGGATTACCCTCCCTTGTACATTGTTAACGTGCAAAACTTCACGAGCAACACCACGATCGTACCAACTAAAATCGCGCGCAGGACGGGGGAAATTACATTTCTACGCCGTAAAGCCTCGAGAAGTTAGTTACTTTAGCGCAGCGGCGAATGCAGTTGCTAAACGTCGATTCGGACGGTTTTGCTCCGTTAATTACGGCAAGGAGCGGTTAAAACTGCTGCTTACTACTACTACTGCTGCTGCTGCTGCTGGCGACCTTTACGCGTAATTGCCACGCGCGCGCAAGGTTCTTCGGGTGAATTTTCCGTATTTCAGAAAACCGGTGTAAAAAAGCAGCCGTGGTGCTGTATAGAGAAGGAAAGGGGGTGATTGCAATTAGCGCGGGAATATGCCGTGCCGCGACGGTAAGTTTATAATCGTGGTGTAGTGCCTTTTCGACGGGGTTTTTTTTCGAGAGAAGAGGCGGTAGTATATATATACTATGCGTTAATGTAGTTTATTATGATTGTAATATTGACTGTTGAGTTATTCATTTGCGTGGGTAACAACGCGCTTTATCATATAATATTCGCCCATACACGACGCATACTGTTTCAATATAATTATCGACCTTTCCTGTTAAACAATTAAATTGAGTGTGCTATAATTAGATAGTACTACGGTTCTAATTTCAAACATAAATATTATTAGCATATATATACTCTCGGAAACATAAATTATTCGATTCCTACGTTATCGTGCGATTTGATCAATTAAACAAAAATTCATTCCCTAATAAGAAAAATGTCACATACAGTGAGTCTAGAACCCAGAATGTACAATATATACAAACTTCCACACTACTCGCATTAAAATGCAACGCGTTGCACAATAAAGAATTTTCCCCATTCAATAGTCTTACACGGGCACGACGACCGTAGCGAAGAAAAAGCCGAGCGAGGTGGATAAAAATCGCGCAGGAATAAAAGCGCGCACGGCATCTCGTCGGTGTAAATTACACACACACACACAGCCGTGGCTTCACCGCATGCAGTGAAATGCATCTGAAATTGCGTCTGAAGCATCCTCGAAAACTCAACGAAAACCCCGTAAACAATGCGCTATACACACATATATACACACACACACGCGCGTCTGCATATAGTAATGTATACGTATACGAGCAGTAGCAGGACTGTGTATAGTCATTTCCACCTTTATTGCATGCCTCGCACGTCAGAAATATCGACTCTACGCGAGCGAGAACGCTGCTGCTGCTGCATGCTCGTTTATTTTTCAGTTCAGCGTTCAGCTAAATTGGTTCGAGAAGGAGCGTAAATGAAAGTGTCTTGGCAGCCCTGCTGCGAAATGGATCGTTTTCTTTTCTACAGGAAAAGGGAGGAGGAGGGGAAAGACGGGTGATGGGTGTGCAAGTAGAGGAAGGGAGCTTGAGAAAGAACGTATGTCTTTTAGAAGGTGCGATCGAGGTAATTGGACGCGACTATCGCTTTGTGTGTGTGTGTGTGTAATTTTAAAGGTACGATCGGATAGTGATTTTGCTATTGTAGACAAGCGAATTGTAAAGGTGAATTGAAATAGTTTAGTAGTGATGTAGTAAGTACTACACGAAGAAATAAAGTTACGATCAGGCGTAAATAAATACGTCACACACGCAGCCTATTGAAAATTCTTCATCGAATCGTTTATCGATAACTCGCTCGAGGTTAAAATCTACGCTAGATAAATACGTAAGATCGTATGGGACGATCGTCAGCGTCACAGTAGCAACATTAGTCAGGGGATCTCGAAATAACTCAAAACAACACACACGTCGTTACGATATCAATCGTTGGAAAAAGAGTTAATCTTATAAAGGATCGCGTATGGCTCTGTTCATCGGTTACCGCTTATTATAGCCCCTTCTATACTGTATTTGATAATATTACTCTTAGCGCAGTAAATATAATATAATCGACCGTCTTCAATACGGTGCGCACGACGAGATTATATTTAGGCGCGTGCGCGTATTATTACGTCATAACGCTGCGATAATTTTCTTTCCATTCACCGTGCGTGCGTATATACTTACGCGCGTCGTCGTTCTACGTATATACTTCTCTCTTTCTCTTTTTTTCTCCTCTCTGTTACGAAGATGCGCGTCTTTCTTTTCTCGCTCGCACTCGCACTCTCGTTCTATATCGCCAACAAAGGAAATTGTCTGAGCGAAAAAATAAATGGGCGAGTTGCATTGAAAAAAAGGAGCAGTAGTTGGCGCTTATCTGCGTGCGAGAGCGCCATTTTTCTTGTGCACGCTGGGGAAATTGCTCCGATAAAAATTACAGCGGGAGAAGTTCAAAGGGAAGGATATAAAAGGTAACGATGGTGAAAGCGTATAGACATTGTTTGGAATCGTTTTCTTCGAATGAAGATTATTTTTGTAATATTATAATGAAGGTTTATCGATTGCTATGAAGTTCTGCATAGTAATATTATTATTTTCTATTAGAAACTTTGTAGTTGAAGTTAAAGTGGAACTTATAAGCGTAATTCGCTTATAGACTTAAGTAAATTATGGTGGTGGACTTAAATAAACGTTCAAATCAAGTAAGCCTTATTTGCTTTTAATCACATATAATTCTGTTCAAATTAAATACATTATCATAATGACTTTTGGCTGTTTTTTATGAAAATATTATAATCCAATATCGTTTAAATAAATTTTTACTTAAATTAATAACCAACCAGCCACCGAATTAGTAAATTAAATAAATATTCTTTATATATAAATAAATTGCAACAAAACATAAGCGTAAAATTCAAACACACTTTTCACTAGTAACACAGCAAGTTCAAAAAGACAATGCACCAATAAAAAACCTCCGCAACCATAAACCTTCTTTATCTTCGCACTCATTCATAAAAAAAAACTGTTCAGCGAACCGTATACGTACACATTTCTTGTTCGGAGCGGCGTTTTATTCAAACCAGAACCATAAATATTTACAGCCTCTTTCCTGCCACATGGTCTTATCAGTGCACGCCCACGCTACATACACACCCATATCCACGCGAATTAATCCAGACATTTCGGCAAAGTCACTAGCATTTCTTCGTCTTTTTCCTTCCTTCTCTCTCTATAAATCAGCGCACGAGATCGCACCGACAAAGATTAGGCTTGCCGGTGGCGGCAGCAACGTCGTCGTCGTGCAGCATTGGCGCCGCCGCATTGCGCACCCGACGTGCCCGGGACGCGAAATGCAGAGAGCTTCTAGCCAACTACTACTACTACTACCGTACATCGTTGTTGTCGTCTCTATATACGATATCTTCGTGTTTTCTTCTCATTTCTCTACTACTACGTAGAAGTATGATTGATCGTCGTGCCTGTTTTCGCGAGCGCCACTTTGTCTTTATATTTCGTCGGCTCGTCGGTAATTTTTTTTTCTCTTCTTGCTCTTCTCACGGAAGTTCCATCTCGGGCATCGAGAAATCTGTGTCAATTTGGTAGAGGCTGGATTGAAGATGATGATACGAGGGGAATGGTCGTGGAAGTGGATTCTTTTTGGCGGTGTAGATTGTCAAAGGTTCAAAGGAAAATTACTGGGGGGGGGAAACTGCAAGGCAAGGGTTGACGGAATTTTTCGTTAGGTGAGGCGGACATGTTCGTTTTTGGTTAAATGATAGCTTTTGGAAGAGAATAAAAGGTGGTAAACGAGAAATATAATAAACAAGGTATTGTTTTAATTATGACACATAACTATTTTATAAACGATTTCTAATGGAAAACCAGAGAAAACAGAAATATTTCCCAGCGCTATTATGATTCTAACATACGAACGCCAGCGCTATTAAGGAACCATAAACGTCTCCCAAACATCGACTCTCTGCCAAATAATATACGACATCTCTGTCAATACAAACAATTCGAAGAACTATGTTGCATCACCATCTCTCTCTCTCTCTCTCTAACTTCCCTGCACTCACCTTGACACGATATACATAATACATGCACGCGTATATATCAGAAAATTCATTGTCGAATTTTCCATCCCCATATATATAGAAATTTTCAACTTCGTGGCATTCCGCGTGGCGGCGCAAGCATAAACGCATGGATGACTAAACGGGACGATGATCCAACCTCGTCATTCCGCGCCAGTCAAAACATACATATCTATATACACGCACACACCTATATACTACGGTGCTGTTACCACATAAGATGAATGTGACGTAGAGCCGTGAGGCGTGTTTTCTTTTTTTCGAACGGAGGATTAAGGGAAGGTTGAACATTGTGATTTCTTTTTTAAACGGAGATTAATAACAAATTGTGCAATTTCCTTGGTATTCAGAGGTTGTTACCAAAACTGGCAAATTGCGTTTATTCTCAGTGGCGTATTACCGAGTAGTGAGTCTGAGTTTCGGCATTTCCGATGATTCAGTCGGAAACGCAACACGAGACTACACGATACATGGATACACATACCTAGTATGCACTGAGCAGTGTCGTCTTCCTCTCTGCGTAAACATGCAACTACATCTATCGCGTTCTCACACAAACATAGATCCACTCGATTACCAAAATTAACCGCAACAAACCTACACGCGAATGCTTGCATATTGCGAAACATAACCCAGGCGCGCTTAGCCACAAGTATAGCCACCGGCGTCAAAGAAACCGCGAAGGCTCTCTCTATCTCTCTCTCTCTCTCTCTTGCGCTGACTATTTTGAGAGTACACAGTAATGTGTATACAACGCGTGCGCTCGCAGGTGTTTTCCCCAAGTGTAAAGCACGACCGAGTCAGTATCTCTCGAGCCGCGAGTGAAAACGGTTCGATCATCAAAAGCACGTACATATATTATATATAAGCAGCGACGATGGGACGCATCGTCAGATTGAATTGGCGAGGCAAGTATTATATACATCGCAAGCGACGACGACGACGATGGCACGTGTCGATTGGGGATAGGATTAGCGCGCGGGTAGGCAAGCAGCAGGCAAGCATCGGAGCTGGGAAAGAGCGCCACACACGCGTGCGAGCGCCCGATGACAAATTGGACGTGGTGTGCTAGTAATAGTAGTAGTAGTAGTAGTAGTGGTAGTGTGCGAGATATGCCGGGTGGTGCGTGTCGCGTGAGAGTGATGGATACCCGGAGGTTGAGCGGCGAAATTGCCGGTGAAGTGGTGGCTAGTGTTCTGACCGAGTGGCTACGAATGTGAGGATTGCACGTGACGAAGGCACAATAGTGAGAGAGAGAGAGTTTCGTTGGTAAATGTTGAGAAAGTTGCTCTGCTGTGGAAGTAAGTGATTTTTTTTTTTTGCTTTTTTTCGAATGTGTGTGTCTGTATTCTAGATAAGCTTTGCGAAGGAGATGTTGTGTAAGATAGCAGTGACATCTGTGAGCTCTATGTTGATGTATACTGGTTGTTTCGAGTAGCGTTAAAAGTTATATATATGTTGTGTTGATTTTTCCGTCGTCACATAGATGTCTCTGCGGTACGGAATTAGCATATTTCCTTTTTTTTTTTATTTAAGGGAAAAGATAATTATACTATAATTATGTGCTGTAGAATTTTAATTGAGTCTTTCAAAGAATTCTCATAATGATTATATGTCAGCTGGGTATTTTAATAATTCCTGGAATTTTAACTCTATTGGAAACGACGATAGAATTTTAGAAACTCTTATACTTTGCTTTAATTAGTTAATGTAAAATTTTCATAAAAGTATTCTTGTAAAATGAAACGTTACTTGAGAACTTCATAAATTGAATCTATGGTTTTTTTGTTAATTAATGAAGTTAATGAAGTAAAAAGTGAATTTCACTTCTATTATAAGGGTAGAAACAAAGTTTCATTGTTTTATATTTTATGAAGAAGGTCAGATAATTATGAATTCTTTCTAGAAATAATTTTATTATTAAACTGAAATATACTTATACAGTAATGAATTCGTACTACAATTAATTACAGAGAAGATATTATCACACCCTTATCAGGTCATTCGAAACTACTGATTACCTCTAACAAATTTTTTCCTCATCCTCATCAACATCACCTCAATTCGAATTCCCATCAAAATTCCATCCCAATTCGAAAACTCCATTTTCATCCTCAAAATCAAACCCATCATCATTCGCAACCTACATCCCACCCATTAGCTCATTCTTCCGTTGCCCGGTAATTCCCGTACCTTCTCATTCCAATATCGAGTCATCATGCAGTCCTATATATATTTGTGTTTCTCCACCTCGCAACTCCGCTTGGCACTCGCTCGTCGGCGCAATCGACTTGGCGCGCGGCCAGCGCGCGAGAAATGCGAAAAATCCGTAAGCTCGGCTACTCGCTCGCTCTCGCACGCGCTTGTATATATATATATATATATATATATACGGGCGCTCGATTTTCATTCAAACAAGCGAATAGCCGCGCCGATTGGCTCTAGAGAGAGAGAGAGAAACACAGGCGTGCAAAGTAACCATTTGAATCGGAATTCGAGTTAGAGGCTACGAGTAATTGGAGAACGGGCGAGGTTTTGGAAATACGTCGATAGGGTGGTGCACGCGGTCGTGTATTTAGGAAAATTGCAGTTGCAAGTTCTATCTCTCATTTAGGTTTTTTTTTTTTGTTATTAGGAAAGATTTTTGAGATAGTGGTGGGATATTGGTAGTTAGTGAAGTGTGTTGATGTTTTCGGGAAATACTGTTTGGGGAAAGAGGATTTCACTTCGCGAATTCAGTGTATTTTAGCGCTGATAAATGCTTCGACGATTTGCCCGCGTTCTCGGTGGGGAATTCTTTCAGTAAATACATGTTTTTAAACAGAATTCTTTCGATATTGAATGGACGTAAAAACGCGAGTTGTTGTTGTTGTTTTTTTTTATGCAACTACAATTACTTCAGTATATTTAAATTGAATTAATATACATAAAATTATTAACAGTTCTATCTAAATTAATTTAGAAAATTGCTCTTCAAAAGTATTTATTCAGTTAAATAATTTTAAATTCCGAAACAATGTCAACTACTGAACTTTCTAGCAAAGAAGATTACTACATCTCTACAATACATACATCTCTAGAGCTAAACGAAAACCATCATCGTCCAAAACAATAACGCGTTCCAACTCCTCGACTAAACCCAATCTCCTCTTTTCCCCTTCCTCTCCCTTCTCTCTCCACACTCGTCAACGACTTCGTTCCAAATGCACGAGAACTTTCGCGGCCGTTCGCTCAGCAGCAGCAGCAGCAGTAACAGCAACTCGCTGCGCCTGCAACGTCGATAACGAGAGCCGAGCTACTCTCTGGACCACCGTGCGAGCGCGCGCGCAACCTTGGCATCTGGGCCCGCGGCCAAACGGTTTGCTGCCGCGTCGCATTTTCATCGTATATACATATATTGCCTCCGCTCGTGTTCACATGGCCAGTGACTGCTAATTATTGAGTGGAAAAGAGAGAAAGAGAGAGGCGCCTCTTTTTTTTGTCACATTTTTTTTCGGGAAGGCTGAGTCAGTAACGGAAGCTTGCGCATGGGTGGGTAGGGAAGAAGAATGTCGCAGTGGTAAATTTTTTTTTTTTTTGTTTTTTTTTTTTCCTTCTTTTGTTTTAGTGGAATGACTGTAGTTGGTAGAGATATAGTGGAGTGCGGTATACGATTAAGTGTTGTAATTGTGTAGATTGTGGCAGTATTTATATTGTGCTAAGATGAGTGAGAGTTCGTATGTAAATGAATGTATTTTTGTAAGCCCTTGTTATTAGAATACTTTTAATTGAATTTCGCGGAGGAAAAGAGTTTTCATTAGCTTTTCCCGTAATCGGTTATTATTTGACGGAGGGAAAACACTTTTTTACGTTTTACTGGAATTCGGATTTCCCATCCTGGATAGCGCACGTAGATGTGTTTGAAAACAGTTCCGAGTATCAAATTAATCGGTTATCGGGGAACGAACAAGGTCGATACTTTTGCGGAATCGACACTTAAGCGAATAGATACAGAAATAAATTCTGTTGACAGCAAAGAGAAGAGAGCTATCTAGTTTGTTTGTATTCCAGTGATAAATTGTTTGAATGCACGCTATGTTGTATTTTTCGTCTTTTTTTTTTGCTGTTGCCTTCTCGTTATTTTGAAACTTTTTATAAATAAACATCGTGAATATGTAAGTATTATTGGGACGTTGCATTCATTCACGTTTAGAAGCAACTGTCACGCATCCACGTTCTTTTTTTATCCACCGTGTTGTACTTGAAAAAGCACGCATCAGGATATAAGTTTTTGCTATGTTAAGAATTTTTTTATCTGCGTCACCGGAAGTATTAATTACACCTTGTTCACGTATCTTATGCGTTCGAATAAATTTTTTGTATTTTTAAAGTTTTTGTCAAAACTTTAACTATTATTTTCGTTATTTCGAACATCCCAAAATTATCCTACCAGAATTTAATAATAATAATTTTGTTCCCCTCTACAATATAAATTGTTTCTTCAAAATTATACAATGTTTTTGTTCTCTCAACTTATAAAATTATTTACGCGTAGAACTTTATACCTCGCGCTTACTAACCCCAAAGGAAGACTAAAATAAAAAAGTCACCATACCGCACTAACCACTTACACGCGACGCGCTCTGACGAAAGCTACACCCGTAGAAACGAACTGAAGATCGACTGCCGCCGTTGTGCGCGCGGCTTTCCTCGTTTCAGAGCCGAAAAAGGACAAGAGCGACAGTGGCAGCAGCTGCAGCAGCAATGGCACAGGCAGTGCCGTGTCACCCAACAGTGCTGCCGAGCATCACCACCATCATCACCACCACCACCATCATCAGTCGTCAGCGACGACGACCACGACGACGACGACGGAGACACAGAAGGCCAATCGACCCAATACTTTGGACACAGGTGGCGGTGGTAGACTGGGCACACCGCGACGGCTCAATGCCGTCGCTAATGCCGGCAACTGTCAGCCGCCCCGCGTGACGATTGTTAGCGAGCGCAGCAAAGCATGCGCTTACATTGCGCCTGAGGAGAGCGCAGGTCTGTCAGGTTAGGAGATGCGCAGAAAGGAGATTTGGCTTGCTCGGAAAGATGATGATTGGCAGGAAGGGGATGGTGATGGGGGGGGGGAGGTAGCTGAGTTGGGATGGGAGAATGCATCCGGGAAAGTTGGTCTAGTAAATGAGGGAAGGGAATGTTGGATATGCTTTGGGAAATGTGAGATGCATAAGGGGTTTGAAGTTTTGTTAATTTTGAAGTTTATTGCGGTTGTTGGAGGAATATTATGTCGATGAAATTTTAGTATTAAAGTTTCATTGAACAGATTATTTTTTTAAAATATACTTTTAATGAATTTTTTTTTGTTGTTCGTTGAGGGCTTGAAGGTAAATTTACTAGATATATTTCCCAGAATGTTTTTCTCCGGCTTATTTTGTACAGAAAGTAATTTTGTAAAGACAATAATTAGTGTTAAAATATGCCTAAAAACTGTTTTGATGCTAAGAAAACTACATTTCTACTCGACGTGTAAATAAATACTACATTTAATCATCTCTCCTGACCCTACCTCCAGTCGATTTTACCTTGAACATATACAAAAGTGTTCATTGCTTGAAATTGCTTTTTGTCAAGTGATGGACACTGTAAGAATTGCGTTGCGTGTATATTTTATGCTTGAAGGTTTTCTGATTTACTGAAAAAAAAAATTGCTTGTTTATCAGCTTCGTCAGAACTCGAGTAGAGTATTGACATAACTACATTGCAGTACAAAAGAAAAATACCTTGTAGTTGTACGAAAAGGGTTTCTTGGACACATTTTTGTTTTGTTTTTTTTTAATGCCGATAATTAATACGATTTTATACTTACCCAACTAACACGTACGAGTTGACGATCGATTTTACATCGATCCAATCAACGATTATATTGACTTATACTTACTAACTGGATAACTACTTAAATTGAATTTCTCGTAGCTAGTTATATACTTTAGTAAAACAATGTTGAACTTTCTAATTCCTATACATAAGGTATATACTAATTTCGAAAGTGTTTTCTTAGAGTACACTGAGAAAAAAATTTATTTGAATTTGGTTTATTTGGATCAAAAAAATATATTATTGATTCAAATAAACTAT
>JAYJLV010082017.1:0-14187 GCA_036873485.1 Torymus texanus
CTTTTGACAAAATATGCATAATACTGGTTGCAATTTTGTATTTTTAAGATACTTGTAACTTGTTTCACGGAGCTCTGACAGTACGCCCGAGCTCTCCGCCGACATGCTGGCAATTTTTTTGGATTAAACGTCAAAAAATGATTTAGTATTGAGAAATACTCTAGGCTTTTTCAATATTACTTTCAATGCAACTAAACTGAATTAAGACGGAATAAAATAGTTGAAAACATTTTAAATTAACGATTTTGTTTAACACTACAGAAAATTTTGAATGTTTTAATATATATATAAAGAAAGTAATGTAAACAATCTAATCTCATAACTTGAAATATTAGGACTTACCATTATTGTTAATTAGTCTCACGTTCCCATATCTCAGAAAAACCATGATTCCTTTTGATGACGAGTAAGGCGCCACAGTGATCAAAGAATTAATGCGAGGAATTAGAGGCAACCAGTCAACTGGTCCCTTTATCTTCTTCCCATTAGCATCAATAGTCACTTTGCAGTACTTATTCTTGCATACCTTGCGACTTTCATACACAAAATCGAACGTTTCATCGTTGTACAATATTATGTCGTCGTTAAAGAAAGTTTTGTCAACTTTAGGATGATTACGACTAATCTGAACCTCTGCCTGACTAGTGTGGCAATCGTTCATAGAAACGATAGTAAACTTCATCCAGTATTCCGCTTTCTCATGTGGTTGCAAGTCCTCGAGGCGCAGCAGATCGTTCTCTTCGAACCAGACAAGGAGTAGTTTATTGGCACTTAGCTGATATACTTTGAGCCAATCATATATGATTGTGTTTTCTTTTGTAGCCAGAAATGTAACATTGCATGATTTATCTGTGGAAAGAACAGTTAATTTATGTCTTCCTGAAAAAAAACTCACAAATTAACATACTAATAAAATTGCAGACAGATAATTAAGTCTTCTAATAAATAATGATTTTCTTTGTAAGAATATAGGCGAGCTCTATAATATACAAATAATCATCAGAAAAGAAAGCGTAGAAACAGTTTCACCCTCTTGCGACCATAAATTATATGTTTTGTCCACGTATATTAGTTTTCAAAACACAAATTTGAGTCAAAATTATTTCAGCAGATCACAATTTGGGATATTTTAGTAATCAAAGATTAATTTCTTTTCTAATATAAGAGAACACCTTAAACTTACCGTAATTCATCGAGTTCAGGTGAACAGAGCACGTCCAACTTTTATGACCTAAAGGCATTTCCGGGCAGGTCGCGTATGCAATCTGATTAGCCAAATCATTTTGGCTCACTCTAACGTCAGATTCACTAGGAATCAAAAACATATTGAACCCAAATAGAGTATCATAGCTCAAGGAAAGAGTTAGTTGAGATAAAGATAGGATTGTAAGAGTCCAAATGATTGTTTTGAGGGTTATCATGATGCTTTTCTATTGTGGTATTTATTTCCTGTAAAAAATTCACATTTACCATTTCTTTATTTGTTATTTTTTAGTAGATAAAAATATTTCAACAGAACATGAACTTCATTTAAAAAGTAATAATTAAAAACATTAAATATAAATTCATAGATTTTTTATTTTCTTTCTTAAATTAATTATCGACACTTATTTACTAATATTATATTAGTAAATAAGTGTCATTTTAATTTATGTTACATTCTACAGCTATCAATTTTTATACCTGCCCTGAGTGAAATAATTGTCTTATATATAATTTGCGTACTTACACTTGAAATTATTAGAAGTCGGACAATATACTTGATGAACTCTGTCACTGACGAAGTTTCAATGTATACTAAACTTTTAAGCTATTTCGAAATTCATTTTAAGATTTATAACTGAATCGTTTAACTTGAGAAAATACTATTACGCAAATAATACAAAAACTTGATTAGATTAAAACGCGTGTTTGTAAGTGTGTTTATGGCATACTATTGTACATTTTTATTTTTTGGAGCCTTACTTTGAATTTAAGCATTTAATTAGTCTTAATCTAATTTTTCTATATTTTAAAACAATATTTACCTTTTTAAACAAACGTAATTTCAAGTTATTTTCTTCAGCAGTTGCAATCTAAACTTCCGTTTTGTTTGTTAACGCTTTTTCATTCAAAGTTATATTATATAATAATTATTAATCCAGTACAGTGGCTATTTAATATACACGAATCGAATAATAGCAACAAAATAATTTAATAAACTGATCAAAAGAACGAAACCTTGCCCACAAATAAATTAAACTCTTCTTACTACTGAAAATGCTATCTTATCACATGGCATATAATCTCTCTGAAAATAAACAATCGCTACTATACCCACTGTACAATTTCGATAAAAAGCTTCATGCTATACAACACAAGCATATTACCAACATCAGTTCTACAACCAAAATCCCTAACTTACCAACCAACGTTACTCTCCACTATTTTCGCATCTACGCATCACCACCGTTCCTTTCCACTCTTATGTACAATCGCACTGAACCTCCACTCCAGTACAACCGTCCCTCCGTTATCTACACCCTCACACAAGTTCCGCGAAAGTCCGCAGCTCGCGCTGTTATACGCATATACTCGTATCCGCGCGCGCGCGTCGAGGCAAATTAATATTGTCCACTGCAGTTTTCGCGTGCGTGCCTGGAGGACAAGAACATATCAGCAGGAGCCTTGTGCGCGTACACCCACGAGAGCGCAATGACCCGTTGTTCGCTGTTTCTCTTTCTCTTGGCGGTGGTACCGCTGGGTGTACTTGTGTTCCTTTTCTGCGATGCATCGTCGGATGGTGACAATAATATCATCAATGGAACTCATCTACCAGTTGTCATCTGGCATGGAATGGGTGAGTGTATAATGTTCTTTTAAGTTTCAAATCATCGATGAATTTTTTAGGCGAAAGTTCAACGCATAATGAGTAGAGATTTATGTAACGACCAACGACGCACTTGTCACGCTTTTATACTCGCGGGGAAATTGAAATTGACATGTGACGTGTGTGTTTAGTTCCGGAGAAATTTTGCTGAACTTCCTTTTAATCAACTGTGTTATTATTACTGTCGTAGGGGACAATTGTTGCGCTTCGAATGGTATCAGCGAGATGAAGCGTTTGATCGAAGCTCACCTGCCGGACATCTATGTCAAGTCCATTATGATTGGTAACGACGTCGCTGAGGTTTGTGTGATTCATATTTGCATGCACGCATGCCTTTGTTATTATCCATTAGAAAATACTAATAAGCGGATGTTATTATGCGAGTTGTATAATAGACAGTACATTGTTGTTGACTGAATGTTTTGTTCGCATAGGACGTGGAGAACAGCTACTTCAGGAACGTGAACGTGCAGGTGAAGCAGGTTTGCGAAGAGCTTGCTCAGGACGAGGATATGAAGAATGGTTACAATGCTATTGGGTTTTCACAAGGTGGACAGTTTCTGTGAGTAGGCTCACATTATTGTTTATGGTGGTTACTTTGTGCAAAGCATTTTGCAAGGGATTTTAATAATAATACCTGATGCATATTCATTCGAAGTGGACACAAAATGATTTCGAATTGAGAAGATATTTTGCGCGCCTTTCAAATTTGTTATTCAAACGTTTATGTAACGGAACTCGTTCGCGCTGATGATTGGAACGTATATACAGTCTTCAGAATTATGAAATCAGTACAAATGTTATTGCTATATACTTTATTATTACCGATATACTTTTGAAACCATTACATTGGCCATTTTTAAGTACACCACTTTACCTTGGTTTTATTTTAAAAATCATGTACTTTAGAACCAAAACACGTACATATATATATATATATATATATATATATATATATATATATATAAATATATATTTCTTTCACAACTGCGAAGGCAACTACGATATTTCCGCATAAACATAAAAACACGCGCGCCTCTCACATGGCACATATATTTTTTTCAGCCCGATAATAATAATAATAATAATAATAATAATAATAATAATAATAATAATAATACCGTTACATCGTTGATCCCAAATTTTTTTGCAGACGAGCAGTGGCTCAACGATGTCCAATGCCACCGATGAGGAACCTGATCTCACTGGGTGGTCAACATCAGGGCGTCTACGGGTTGCCGAACTGCGAGGCGCTACAGAATAACTTGTGCAGCCAGTTGCGCAAAATACTGCATTACGCGGCCTATTACAAGTAAGGTGTGACGCATACACGTACGTGCGTGCAAGTGCGCACGTGTGTGTATATGTATATATATATATTATGTTATGTTATGTTGGGTCAATGTGTATGTGTATATGGTGTAATACGATGATGGTGGGGGCGTGAGTGTTTTGACGAGGATTAGGAGATTGAAGAGGACGATGGTTTTAGATGTTTTGTGAATTTTAGTGGCTTATTTTAGTGGAATATGCTGTATGAACGTATTTTAATAGACTTTATTGAAATTGTGCATGTTTTCCGAACGTGTTTTTTTTCTTTTCATATATCTTTCAGTTTTTTAATTGTTAATTTCAAATTTATAGTTTTTTAGTATAATTATTTGCTTTAGCTAAATATCTATATGAGGCTACATTTTATACTTAAATATTCTAACAAAAATTGTATCATATTCTACACACTTTATACTTTTTTTTTTCTCATCTATAAAATTTCTTTATATTATTTTTATTAAGAGAAACAATGATCAAATTTTCACATTTTGCCAAAATAATAGATTTTAAATTAAAAATAAAAAAATACAGCAATTTTAAGATTTAGCCAGATTTAAGCCATTTCTTGAAAATTTTTTAAGGATATTATACCAACTTTTAATCTAAACATCGCAAGTCTGCGACCAATTGCGACTTTTAGAAAAAAATAACTTTTGGGAAATAATATTAATTGTCTTAAATAGTAGGTAATAAATACAAACACACGCCTTAGTTACATCAGATCCATATATTAGTTTTTAAGATCATCAACAAAAAAACAACAAAGAGCAAAAAATTTGTTAAAAGATATCGAGACTTCTAGTAATAGTGATGAATTAGATGATGATTTTATATAATAATTAATTATTACATTAATAAATTATTCACAATTAATTATTAAGGTGTACTGAAAATTGTTTAAATAATAGTTTTTAATAAAATTTATTATCAAAAATTGTTTTCAAGAGAGAGTCCAATATATTAAAATTATCACTGTTAAATTGAAAATAAAAACAATAATTATGCGCGCTTTTAGCTTCGTTTTATCCCAATGTGCATTGTACACAAAATTTCAAAAAAGAAAATTATACTAGAGATAAAAAGTTTTTATTCTCTTTTTTTTAATTAAGAAATGTTTATTTCTTTTAACAGTTATAAAAGTTTAAGATACGCACAAATTGTAGGAATCATTATATCTTTTCGATATAACTTTTGAAGAAATCAACATTTCTTATGATTTTCAAAGAAGCAAATCAAAACTCTTTCTTTCTAATTTGCTTTTTTAAATGTGACACAAAGACATTTTTAATTGAACCAATTTTTCGGTATCCTTTATGCATAAAAAAATATCTCTAAAAGACTTGTTTTAAAAAATTTTTTACCAGTTTTGAGACCGCTTTAATTGCAATTTTGTTGTTAATATAGGTACATCCAGAGTAATCTAGTCCAAGCCGAGTACTGGCACGATCCAATCCGAGAGAGCGAGTACCGTAAGAAGAGCATCTTTTTAGCTGACATCAACAACGAGCGTTATATTAACGAGGTAAATATCTTTATAAAATATATCTTCTCCATCCAAACTAAATGTTTATCTTTTTTCAATTAAAGTCGTACAGGGAGAATCTCAAGAAACTTGATAACTTTGTAATGGTGAAGTTTGACTACGATTCGATGGTTGAGCCAACGATATCCGAGTGGTTCGGTTTTTATAAGACCGGCCAGGCTGTCGAGACTGAGACGCTGCAGGAGTCGGCATTGTATAAAGAGGTAAGTTTATTGATTCTTTAGTTTTAATTTATAATCGTAGTTTTGGTTAAAAAAACATTATATTCAATTCGTCTTAATAAAAATTTTTTGTATTTAATATACGGAAGATTTATTTTCTCGATGAACATTTGTCATTTATTTACTTTATATGGCATAATTTTGATTCACAGGATCGCTTGGGATTGAAGGAGATGGACAAAGCGGGCAAGCTGCACTTCTTATCATTGCAGAGTAACCATCTACAATTTACCGACGACTGGTTCACCGAAAACATCATCGACAAGTTTCTAAAGTGAAGCTCATCGATCCACTCACCTATAGATATTAAATCACTTTGATATTTTGATAGACTGCTCAAAGACTATTTTTTTACAATTTATTTATTTAAGTTAGATATAGAGAGAACGCTAAGATTGTTACTTTGTTATAATTGGTTACAGTTTTTTTTTTGTACTGATAACGATGTATGAGTATTTTACCTATGAACAAAATATGTGCGATAATGTAGAAATTGGCTTTGTCTGGAATCGGGAAGTATGGAAGCTATTGTACCCTCGCATTACCCTTTGCCCTAAAAGTTTTATATTGAGATTGAAGATGGTGGTGGATATCTGTGAGATTGTCGAAATGGTTAATTGAAAAATTTTGACGCCAAAATGTTTGTTATTTCGAAATTTCCATGTCTCAAAAAATATAAAAATTAAAAAAGGTAATAAAAACGTTAAAAAAATGAATTTGTTTTCTTGTCGATAATTTGTTATAACTTTAGTTCTACAAAGTTTACTTACATTCAATGAAATAAACGATATTTGTCATTCTGATGATAAATAGATCTAAGTAAATGAGTACTATTATAAAGATAAATAATTGAGACAATCCCGCATAATTACTGAACACTAGCAGGTGTAAACAAAACCATAAACTTTGACGGAACTAACATCAGGATTATAGATTAAATTTGACCTGAGTTTCGACCTGTTCATAATGTGACCAGGTCCGCCGAAGCGTCATTAGTCATTGATTGCAAACAAAAATTAAAAGGCGCCAGAGGTAATGCACAGAAAGAAAGTTATAAGTGCTAAGAAAACATATTACCAGGTATAGTCGGTAAGAACAAATGATTCTGGTCTCTTAATGCACTTTTGGATATTAAAATTTTTGGAAAAAAGGTGAATTAGCATAGTTTGTATAACACTTATCTACTTTCTTAATGCTTTTAAATTCGAAAACGGCCTTAAAACTCAGGCTGCAAAACATTAATTACAATAACAGTACTCAAAAACAATCCAAATGAACTAATCCTATAAAATCCACTACCTCCTCTCTATCCACTTCCTCTAATCTACCACCCACTCACCGAAACCAGCCTAACTAGGCTACAACACCACCCACGACCCCTTCTAAAAATATCCACCCGCACTTTGCACGAAACCAGATTAAAAAGAACCTCCTCCCTTCTTGTAGCTGTTGCTCGGCACGCGTGCGCGCCGCCAAGGCTCTCTCTCTCACTCTCTCTCTCTCTCTCTTATATACACACAGACAAAAAAAAGGAAAATATAAAAAGGGCGGCCCGTCCACAGCGCCATTACGAGATTGCGTTATGCGCTGCGCTCTTTATGCTGTTATATATATATATATATATATATATATATATAGCACCCCCGCGCTTTCGCGCATTGTTGCGCACATACCGTGGCGCACGATGATGATGATATATATACAAATCAGACACATACGTATATATTCGGTGAGTGAATGAAGAAAAGCGCACGTGAAGCTTTGAGATTTCCGCGTGTGGAGCGAAGAGGAGGAGGTTGTATGTACATATAGTGGAGATATGATACGCGATCTCTGATGGAATTGTGGAGAGAGAGAGAGAGAGAGAGGGAGAGCGGAGGAAAATGAGGTTTACGTATATGATGCGTGAGTGGGTGGGTGTATCGGAGGAGGATGAATGTACTGTGGATCCTTGAATATGGGTGTGTGTATATATATATATATATATATATTAGGTCTCGATATGGGTCTGGGTATAATGCGCGATGGCTGGAAGATATTTAATTCAACTGTAGGGCTGCTGTGTATAGTATAGCTTTTTCGCGAATCGCACGGAAGATGAAGTTTTGTATATTTCGTTTATATGTATGTATTATGCGTGTGTATTGTGCGAAGTTTTTTCTCATTAGGAAACGTGGATGATAGATACATTTTCGCCATTTGTTTTATCTTCCAACAAAATTAATAACTCCCCTTCTAATGTTAATAATAAAGATATTACAACAAGTTAAACAGTTAAAATCTCAATTTCTCTTCTTATCGCATTAAAAAGTTTTGTATATGAGTTATTTAAAAAAAGAATCTATTCTTCTACACCAAAACATCGAATTCAGCAGCACAAACCGCTCAAATCAACTCGATAATAAATTTAAAAGATTCACACATTATAATTTGATTGTAAGAAGATCTTTTAGTTTTCTTGTTTCAAAATCAAGAAATTGGGAATTGATATTTGAATTATTATATTTTCTATTATTATCATTGTTAACTAATTTTTTATTAAAGATTATATTTTGCCTTGCTATTTACTACATGTTATTATTTTAATTATCAAAGTAATTAAGAATTAGCATGATTAAAAAAAACCGCTGCCAATTCATTTGGCTTCCTTAAACTTAATTTACGGATTCCATCAATCAATTTTTAATAACGAAATTTATAATTCTTACAATTTATGGCATAATTATAATTAAATTGATTTATAAAGATTAAAAAGTATTAATTTTTAAATTATCTATAAAATATGAATAAAATAATAATTTTATTATTATGAAGCAGATATACGGGTACCCCTATGATGCAATCGGGTATACGGATACCCGTATGAAACGGGTATATGAGTATCCGTCCCATGGTACCGGGTATTACCCGTATGTTTTAAATACGGGCGGCCGGGCAGCTTTACGGGTATTCCGAGCTCTAATTTACACGTTAAAAAATCGTTTTATAAGTCCATACGTTAAGAATTTGATTATACATGGATTTGAAGTGTAACCATTTTCGTTCTAGTAAAAAGAGTATGTTAAAAACAATAGTTTCATCAAATGTTTAGGAAGGACTAAAGTTTCATTATAGTTAGAGTGGAATTTTGACTAAAATGTATACTGAAAGAAATTTAATTATAAACAAATAATTATTTTATTGAATGTTTTTAAGTTCTTAATACATTGATTAGTACGATTTTTTAATTAACAAACAGGATAGAACTATTTGATGATCATGTCTTTTAGAGGAATCTTTGTAACAGTGAAAAAAATTACGAGCCAAAATATGTCTGAAAAGATGTTTTAAGACAGCATAAGCGACTTTTGTCAAATACTAAATGAATTTGAAAATTTGACAGAAATCTTCTTCAAGTCTTAAAGTTTCTATAGCTGCCAAGAAACCATACGGTCACTTACCAAATTATTAAGAAAAAGAGTTGCAAAATAGCACACTTTTACATGGAGCTTATGGCCACGTCTAGTTTTTTAGCTTATTAATGTTTTATAGCATTATTATAAAATACTAATTCTTAACACGAATATTGGAAGTTATAGTATTTATTACAAGGATTCCGTCAGTATAAAAATAATAATGAGTTGCTGATAAAAATAAATAAATAATAGTGACTAAAGTATATAATAGCACAAGAAATATAATAGCACCCCGATCCAAAACGAGAAAAAAATTCCATTTTTTTTCTTAAATTTTTATTTAATATGCATAGTTTCTATATTAACATGTTTATAAATAAAATACATGTTTTTTCTGAAAATTTAATCATAAAATTCAGTAAAATTAGAAAGCCCTTCTCGGTATATGTGTCGATATTTGTTGATTTTGAGAAATTCTTTTTCGTGGATGTACATATGTGTGTGTATGTAAAAATTGTTATTATTAATATTCACCTTCTAATGTTAATAATAAAGATATTACAACAATTTAAATAGTCAAAATATCAATTTCTCTTCTTATCGCATATGTGTGTGTATGTAAAAATTTTTGTTATTAATATTCACCTTCTAATGTTAATAATAAAGATATTACAACATGTTAAATAGTCAAAATCTCAATTTCTCTTCTTATCGCATTAAAAAGTTTTGTATATAATGATTTATTTAAAAAAAAAACCTATCCTTCTACACCAAAACATCGAATTTAGCAGCACAAGCCGCCAGAATCCACTCGATCATAAATTAAAAAAATACACACATTATACACAGATATCCACACAACTACATATATATACACACTCTGTGGACCTGCAACTAATTCGTAAAAGTAATACCCTCTCGACTCTCTCTTTCTCCCTCGTTTCACACATATATATACACACATACCCAGCGAAAAAAAAGCCTGGGCGCCCGTGCATTTTTTCGCCGTATAATATGAAATTTGGAGGATAGCTTTTGTAAAGTAATACGCACGTGTATGGCACAGAACGAGTGAGCGAGTGAGAAAAAAAGCGGGAAAATTTTTTTTTCCCGACACCGACGTCGTTACATATATTGTGTCTGCAGCACGGCGTGTGGTGTGTTTCGCGTCGATAAATACGTTTTTTTATCCGGGGAAAAAGCTCGGAGAATAGGAGAGAGAGAGAGAGAGAGAGATGTATATGCATATATACACACGCGCGTGCCTGCGGACTAATGTATGCTCGACGTACATGTATGTGTAGTAGGTACACACGGTCATCGTATGTGCATGCATGCGCTGCGTACGCGATTGCTATTGTTTGCAGCAGTCTACACGCTCTTTCCTTCGCCTCTGACGTTTTTAATCAGGATAGATAGGTATTAGTTCTTTTTAGCGCGGATTGCGGTGTGCAGTATACGTATGTATGCATGCGTGTGCGTATAAGGATGATGTGAATATCGATAAATTGGTTGTTTTACGGATTTTAACGAGGAAATATTATGGCAATGTTTTAAATCTCTCCGGGATATTTGATGAGAAAAGCTGAACTGAGGTTATATACTTTGTTTTTGTAGAGGATTCGCCAAGCAGCGAACGGCTTAAATTAATTTTCTAATGAGACGCTGACCCACTTACTTTATGTTTTTTAATAACGTGAATTCGTAGAATTAAAAACGTGTGTATATAGGTATGTATATAATCTGGTCATTATAAAATGAATAGGTTTAATTAAAACTTTTAATTTTACGCGGTTTTTAGTGGATCACGTGTTCGTAATAATGCAGAAATTTTAGAAATTGACGTTTCATGTCGAACCTTGATGCTATTAACAAAATTTTTATATACTTTTTAATGATTTTAGTAAAGAATTTATTGTCACTAATTTTTCAAATGTAAGATGCAACCAAATATTGTTTTGATTTTTCGCTTGTTCTTATAAAATTTTTGTCACAATCTTATGTACTTTTAAAACGCACCATCACAATATATTTACGCCCTCCCTCCACTAAAACACGACACATCAGTGCATCAATGCCAGTCTACCCTCGAACTCCCAGCGGCCGAAAAGATTAGCCATGAAACTCGCACAATACTCTCAAAGAAACAATACCGCTTTCCCTCTCTCTTTCTTTCACCTCCTCGCGCTGCACATCCAACGAGATTAAAATTTCATTACCTGCAGCCCTTCGTGCACGAGCGAACGCGCGCGCGAACTGCATTACGAGATGAGATATCTTTTCCGAAAAAATTGCATGAAGACCTTAAGCGCGCGACGTCTCTTCTCCCCCTCTCTTTCTCTCTCTCCTTTTATTTCTTTCTTCTCTCTTTCTCTGCTCTTTTCTCCCTTTATTTCCGCGACGAGTTACTTGCGCAAGCGAACGCCGCGAGCTTTATTCTGCCTCATTTTTCCCTCGCTTTTCTCACGCAAGAGAGAGAGAGAGAGCAAGAGAGAGAGGGCGAGTTGTTTGACGATGTTAGTGCTTTTTTCTAGGTTTTTTTTTAGAAGGAGAAAGAAAGGGAAGTAGAGGTGGAAGTGAATTGGATGATGCAGCGTGAATGCGTGACTGTTTTGTCACGAGGTTACCTGAGCTTTTATTTTTATATGAACAGATGCAGCAGACACGTTGATATATACTGTAATGGTAAGAAGAAAATGGTTGGAATTTCGGTGTGTAAAGCAGGAATTTAAATAGCTTTTTATTTAGAAAGTTTGAAATTCAGTATGTATAAATGAAAATATGTATATGAAAAATTATTATTAGTTGTATGTCAATCGTAAATCTAACAAAATTGTGAAAATTTTCTAGCTCATTATGTATTTTCACTTGTCGAACAAAATTTAGGAAAATTACCAAAGAGAAAAATCGTTGTATAGCAAATGCTAGGATTTAAAAGTAAAATTTGAATATTATTTAGTATATGACACTTTTGCCAGAATGTGGAAATTTAATTATTCTTTGTTTTTAAATTTTTTTTTTTCGATAATACTACAGATGTGGAGATTGCATGGAAGTATAAACAAGATATGCTATGTTCAACAGCTTACATTTACACGAGTTGGATGGAATTTCACAGACGAAAATTAAAAAAATAATGGACGACTGTATAATTTACACAATCATTTTCTAAAAGATATATACGCGTACTAAACAATATAAAGAAATATGTATTTAAGTTCTCAATATCATGATATTTAATTAATCTGAAATCTCCAATATCGCTATATTCATTCTTTTTATCTCTTGCGTATCATACCTGATTGAATACATTGTAAGTGTAATGGAAAACTCTTGCTAATCGGATGACATACAGTCGATTAAAAACACGTGTACGTTTATAAGAGATATTTCAATAATAACTTTCACCATTCTCATGGAAATCTTCCAAGCAAAATGAGTCGATTGTTGTATTCAGCCGTCGTTGCTTTAGCACTTTCTGGGTTTTGTTACGCACAGGAAGAGATTCCACCGGAAAAACAACAGGTCAGTAACAGGAAATATTCAGTATTACATTTCCTGCTTTAAGTTACATTTTGTACTAATTTAATTTTGTCAAAAAATTTTACCACTAAAAAAACATCCTCATAATTCACATAAAAATCTTTCGAAATAACAACATTATCTCGAATGTTTTAAAGATCAAAATGATCTACACGGGACTCTGGTACATCGACCGTCGTTATATCAACGAAGTCAACTATACGGTTATCGAGCACAACGAGACTTACAGCAACGTTCACCTCTACTGGGATGTCAATGAGGACCTTCCTGAAGACATTCTGGTAACTACGGCTTACACTCTTCGAAAAATCTTTGAACAATAACAATGTTTGCTTCTCCAGTTGCAGAGCAACGTGTTCGCCACGGATTCGTCGTTCCAGAACCCGCGACTTTTACTTCAGGACGAAACGCCGATCTGTCAAGAGAGCGAACACCGCGAACTCCTGCCCAAGGTGCTCGTCGTCGACAAGTCCCTACTCAACGAGAAGTGTATCAAAATGGTGCGTATATTGGTTGTAGGATTTATTCCCGAAACGAGACAAATATCAAACCATTCATTTTTTATACAACAGGGAGTATACGAGTTAGAAGACATGGGCCAGTTCAGGTTCGAGGTCTTAATGCCGAATTTACTAGCGGAGAGCAAGTATTACAAAGTCAATTACAGAATCGCCACGCCCAAGCGCACGATACTGAAAGCATCGTTTTTCAGCAAGTTCGGTGGATACACCGATTGAGTGTAGATTAATAAATTAGTATTCATTTTTTGTAAATATACATTGACTTTTTTTGTTTCGAATTGATGTGTCAATAAAATACAATATTAAAAAATAAATAAAAAAATTGTTTTGTTGTAAACCAATTAAAATAATTCATGAATATAGAAGATGTCTACGAAGCCTCTAACATTCATATACATACATCAACCTTTATTTTTATACCGCTTGCTTTTTCGAAAAAGATCGCGTGTGCGAGCGAGGAGAAGGAAAAAAAATAACACACACTGCACACGCCAAGTCCCGCAGAGAGTATCGCGACTGCGCGCTTTATTCTCCTCGCTCTCTCCTGAGACCTCGCAAGTGTTCTTTGACAAGTGGCGGGTCAAGAGAAAAACTTTACGCGCTTGTTTATTCTCTCCTAGTGTTTGATTAGCGATTTAAGCGAGATGCATGGTTCTGCAAGCGGATAATTGAATTGGGTGTGGAAATGAGGTTTTATTTTAGTAAAGCATGTAGTTTTACTTTGGTGAAATTAATTAGAATTTGAATAAAATCAACTGTTGCT